>VDFB02000009.1:25028549-25099733 GCA_007258455.2 Sequoia sempervirens | reverse complement strand
TAGCAGCAGAGTGCACATATGTTCCCCTTCTCATTGATGTCAAAGTGCGAGAGACATCATGTGAAAAACTCAGGGGGAGAGAGAGTACAAGGAATGTTGTGTAGGTTATCTAATCTAAGAAAAAAGGGGAGATCAAGTAATGTGAAAGAGAGAATATTGCAAGGACAATCGAGTGCAGGAAAAGTTGTGTAGGTTGTCTAATCATAAAAAATAAAGGAGTATGCTAGAATGGAATGGATGTTGTCTTTGATGGTTTTTCACATCATGTGTTTCCATCAATGATAAAGGGGAAGATCATTGAAAATATGTGTCTAACCAGTGTTGTCATTGATGTCAACACAATTTAGGTTATTGCAATGAAAGGACACAAGTTATTGCAAGTTCAAAATTTGCTCTAGTATGTGTTTAGAAGGTACTCCGGTATGTGCTCCACATTTCTATTGTGTTGATACTATGCTAGTATGGATTTGAAGTGTTGTTTAAAGACATCATTGGATGATATATCCTGGATTACAACTTCTGGGCTGATGAAGAGTGAAAGTTAAGTTCACCGGTTTGTGAACTGATCCAATAGAGTTGGCTATCTATGGATTGGGAGAATTGTATCTTCTCTGCAATCGTTTGTTGATTTGCTTCAGGTCTTACAGATCTGGAAGAAGGTCTAGAATAGGGTTATTTGTGTTCCATCAAGATTTTTCATGGTTTGGTGCTCTGGTATGAACATTTGAGTGAGCCCTCGATATGTTATGTTCCAAGTTTGAGCCTCTAGTAAGAATGGTCCAGTAGCTTGCTCCGCATTTCTTTCATATTGAATATTTTTGTGTGGATTGGAAGTTATTTAGAGGCATGTCTGAAGAATTTATGTTCCAATTTGGAGTGTCTGGTATGAAGAGTTGAGTGAGTTATGTTCACTAGAGTGAAAACTGCTTTATCTATACATTTGGTGGTGACAAAGAGAATGTATTCTACTCCACATTCCTCTGCATTGACATCTTTTGGTCTGCGGTTCTGGAATTAGGTTTGTAATATTGTTATGTGCCCTCAGCTCAAATGGTTCTTGTTTTTTTGGTCTTGAGCTGATCTCTTCTTTATGACAGTATTGTTTAAAGTGCTTCGGTTTGATAAATCCTATAGACAATGTTGTCAGAGCTTGTGTTGAGATTATTGGTGGTTATAATGTGCTTGTGGATGTCTCTTGATCGTGTTCCTACCTTTTTTATTAGTCCACAATTTGATTGATGGCCAGTGTTCACACTTGATGGTGTGGTCCGTGTAAATAGGGGTTTCAAGTCGGTGATCGACATGTGAACAAAATCAAATTGCCTAACTAACTGACGTGTGAGCATTTACTGAAGATGACGCGAAAAAGGTGACATGCTCGATCAAGACCAAATCTAATCGAATGAAAAAAAGAGGAAATTACAAGAATACTGGATTCTAAGATTGAAAAGAAGCTAAATTTGGTAAATTCTTGATAACGAGGTTGATTGGTGTGCAGCTCGATGTGAGATATGGAAAATTTGATTGGATGCTATCATTAATGGACAAAATAGTATGTGAGTGGCTTGATGATCTGACACTTGTTGATGTTGGTTGAAAACCCTAATAGGGGGTTTTGACTCGTATGAAATATATGAAGGCATGAATTAAAAAAAAAAGTGAGTGAGTGTGCTTGAATGAAGAAGTGAGAGAGAACTATAAAAAAGAAGAAGAATCATAAAAATATAAGAATCCGATTACAGTAGTGTGAGAGAGGACAGAGAGAAAAGTATAATGTGTTGAATCGATGCATCATAGGTTGAGCAAAACCATGATATGCATAGTTGATTGAAAATTTTGTAAGAGGTTGTAGCCTCCATTAGTATTGAGTTACAGCTCAATTCAAGGTGTTGTAGCATCCTAGAAGTTGATGCTTCTAAAATAGGGAGTCAAAGCTTCCTTAGGGTTTTAGCCCTTAAACCTATAACAAAACTTTGATGCTTGTGAGGATGAATTAGGACAGTAGATCCTAGTAGCATTTCTCACCGTGGTTTTTCCCATATTGGATTTTCCATGTACATTTGGTGTTATGTGTTTGTCTCTCTCTTGATTGTGACTGCTTTAGTTGTTTATGCTTTGAATTCCTCATTTGAGTTATTAATTTTATTTCTGCTAAAGGTCACTCTAGGTTTAAAATTTTGCAATCTACTGATTCACCCCCTTCTCAGTAGAGCATTGTGTTCTAACAAAGGTATGTTAACCTAATCAGGGAAATGTATCCTATATAGCATGGTTCTTGCTTTAATACTTCCCATAATGGTTATTAGCATATCACATTATTATAGTTTGAGGTAACCCAAGATTGCAGTCAAGTACGTAACAAACTTGGTCTATAATTTAATTGTACACTTTTAAGTAACATTCATAAGGTTTAGAAAATATTGATCACTCTTTAGAATAGCCCATCAAACATGGGTTGTGCTTGAATGCATCACATAATCGATATAACACAACCACTCTGCATATCTACTAGAGTTAAAGGCTCTTTATTGTAGCAAGAGGTAATTGCTCTTAGATCATGCTATCATTACATCATAACTTGTTAAACTTGAGTCAACCTGAATGCACCCCATAATTTTTATACCACAGGTGCACCTAATGTTTGTTGGAGTAATTGGACACCTAATTGTGATGAAAGTGATTTTTACATGAATTGTGCTCATATGAGTGCCTCCATTTCTATCACAACATAGCCACTAAACTTGGGTCACACTTGAATGCATCCTGTATTTGTTATAGCACAAATCTGCCACATGAATAATAGAGTTATGGATCACATAATTATAGTCACAAGAATTTGTTCCTCGGTTGTGCTCTTATGGTGATTCTATTACCGTTACATCATAACCCTTTGGACTTATATTGCTCAAATCCTTAAATTGCTTATTTTCTCTTTGGATGGATGGAAATTTAATGGCAAGGATTTGTATGCAGATCATGCTCATATAAGCGCCTTCATCACCATTACATAATAGTACATTGGAATTTCCTTTCTTGAACCTTTACTTCATTTTTTTTTTTAGGTTTTCTTAGTGATTATTCTATTTCCATGTGGCATATTGATAAAAGAAACCAAGCAGAAAACCATTATGTTTTTGGTTAACACCCGCTAACATACTTTTGGAATAAATGTTTGATTGCATTACTTCGAGTGTGAATATTTTTTTTTTTTGCATATAACACTTTCATTGACAGTTGTAGTAGAAATATTCTTATGTTGAAACCCATCTTGTAAACTTGCTTTAAGCTACATTTAGGAGGCTTCATGGATTTTTTGTGATTTATATAGCTTTTATTTTGATAGTAAATGACATCAGATTCTTTTTGAAACTAAAATGATTTATTAATTATGGTTTTATGATGATTAAATGTTTTATTTAGAAGGGGTTAATATGTGGCATTTTTATGTGTAGGAAGAATAGATTGTGATGCAACGTTTGGGTATGGATGGTTAGGAAATCTTGGATTGCTATCAGTGACATAACCAAGTTGGGTGGTACGCTCTGGGAGTTAATGCAAAGGAGGAGCTTGAGATAAATAAGTACTGAGAAATCGGGTGTTATGCATGCAATGAAGGAGAGTACCTTGAGCCAGTGTGATATGCTTCTGGGTGTTTTTCTAGGAAGCAGAATCTGAGTGTAGGAATACAAACATCGATGGACTAAAACATTAGTTTCCACCTAATTACATCTTAGGAGTTAGTTGATTTCTCTAGATTCCCGCTTGATCAATTTGAATATCTGACAGAGAAAGTTCCTACATTCTAAAGATAAAATCATAAATCTGCTTGGTCCAATTTGAGGTCCTGATATTATTTTGAAAAGTCTCGAAAGTTAAACCTATTGAAGAAGGTCGAGTTTATTGAATTATTTAGAAGTCTTCCTTCTAGCTACCATTCGTCGCATGCCTTATATTGATTCATCCTTTTATTTCTTCTCATGTGTCTATTAAATTTCCCAAGAGTCTTTTTCCTATAAAAGATCGGGAGATGTTTCATTTTAGTTAAGTTCAAAATTTGTGGATGTTGGAGACCAAATTGTAAGGATTTGTCTTTTTAATTATACTTTATGACATTTGGCTTGATACAAATTGTTACTTTAGAATTATGGTATTTCTTTTCTTCTAATTTTTTCAACCCTCATTTTATGGAAGAGCTCCAAGATGGTTCCTTCAGATGTATACTACACTTTTCCGCTATAGGTTTTGTCTAGAAACACCAGAAGCTCAGGTACTATCATACTCAGAGAAAAAGTAGGAGTCATGCAATGATGAGATACTCATTTTTGGAGCTTTGGTTATGAACATTAAATGTTTGGCTATGTGCATAGAGAATGTTCAAGGAGTAGTGCAAAATTCCTTACAAAGCAATTACCATAGCAGAGTTTGAGGTGAATTGCACCTACTATTTTATGTTGATATGGATATGTTCTAACCTGTAGTTACTTGTTGTAGCATAATAGATAGGCTAAATAGTTGTTCATATACCATTGTTTCTAATTCAAAATTTCTATACCTTATTCTAGGAGCATATCATAGGGGGAGTCTCTACATAAGACACTGTTGTTTCAAATTCAAAATTGCTAGCTCTTTCACAATTGTTTGCTTCATTTATTTGATCTAAGATAGCAATTGTATAGAAGATGCTCTCAAAATCATAGTAAAATCCTTTATTCCGAGAAGACTATTCAGAATCTTCCCATCATAACAATGAACAAAAGCATTAGTCATTAACCTGAACTTTGCAAGAGTTTCATCAAATTCTACTTTTCCACTCTCTTTTCCATTATAAATTTTATTCCCAATTTCATGCATGAAGAACTTCCTCAACCTGTAGATCCTACTATTAGCCATAATTTTACTAGGTATCAAGGATAGATTCAAGTTTTTACCCAAGCAACAATTGACAAAATTCAGCCTTACTAGATACAATGTGTTAAAAAGCTCTTTAAAGTTATTCTGGAAAAGAGTTCCTGAGAGTATAATGCGCAATTTTGAATTAACCTTTTTGTATGAATTCTATATCATTCATCATCTATTTCGAGCTTGATGACATTCATCAAGAATGAGTAGACCAGGGCTCTCTAAAAGGAGTTTTCCAATATGCTTAGCCTCTTCAGGAAGGCTCACATTTGTCTCACAAGTTAGGTATATAAAAAGATTGTAGCAAATAACAAGAAAACTTTTTCTTCTATGCCACTCATGAAGCATCACCAAGCACCTCAAAATTTTCAATTTTTTCCCATGATATGGTTGCTCTTAGCCAGCTTTATAATCTCTTCATATTCACAATTTGAATGAATTTCATTCCAAAAGGTCCTTGATCTATTTAGCATGTAAACTGGAATGTCAATACTCCACTTCTTGAGCTCTCTTTTAGAAGTGGAATATTGACATTCCAGTTTACATGCTATATAGATCAAGGACCTTTTGGAATGAAATTCATTCAAACTGTGAATATGAATAGATTATAAAACTAGCTAAGAGCAACCAAATCATGGGAAAAAATTTGAAAAATTTGAGGCATTTGGTGATGCTTCGTGAGTGGCATAGAAGAAAAAGCGTGCTAGTCATTGGCTACAATCTTTTTGTATACCTAAATTGTGAGACAAATTTGAGTCTTCCTCAAGAGGCTAAGCATTTTAGAAAACTTCGTTTAGAGAGCATATGTCTGCTCATTCTCGATGAAGGTCATCAAGCTCAAAATAGTCGATCAAAGATATGGAATCCATGCAAAAAGGTTAATTCAAAATTGCACATTATACTCTCAAGAACACTTTTCTAGAATGACTTCAAAGAGCTTTTCAACACATTGTATCTAGTAATGACATTTTGTTTTAATTGGTGCTTGGATAAAAACTCAAAGCCATCCTTGACACTTGGTAAAGTTATGGCTAATAGCAAGATCTACATGCTAAGGAAGTTCTTCATGGATGAAATTGGGAATAAAATTCAAAATGGAAAAGAGAGTGGAAAAGTTTAATTTGATGAAACTCTTGCAAGATTTAGGTTAATGATTGATGGTTTTCTTCATGGTTATGATGGGAAGATTCTAAACAATCTTCTAGGAATAAAGGATTTTACAGTGATTTTGAGAGCATCTTCTATACATCAGGTTGTCTTAGATCAAATAAATGAAGCAAACAATTGTAAAAGAGCCAACAATTTTGAATTTGAAATAATGGTGTCTTATATATAGACTCCTCCTATGATTTTCTCCTAGAATAACGTATAGCAATTTTGAATTAGAAACAATGGTATATGAACAACTATTCAGCCTATCTATTATGCTACAACAATTAACTACAGGTTAGAACATATCCATATCAACATAAAATAGTAGGTGCAATTCACCTCAAACTTTGTTGTGGTAATTTCTTTGTAAGGAAGTTTGCACTCCTCCATGAACATTCTCTATGCACATCAGTATGTCAGTTATTATCTTGATCTCCTTTGTGATCAAAAGAATAGTGAAGTTCATTGCATAAATCATGACCATTTTGCAATGTTATGATCCAGTGCTCTTTTACTTCTTACTCACTATGTTCTCAATCACCATGTGCAAATTACTTAGAGGAAAGATCTTTTTCACCATTTGACAGTAATTTTCATTATTTTTGGACTGTTTGTTATGATTCAATCATTGTTTGATAGTGTTCTTCCTTTCTCGGTCCCCTATAGGATAGAGGAAAATTCATAGTTTGCAACTCTCTAACAATGATATTCCTTTCAGTGATATCATTCACCTAATTCAATGTGTTATCTTCTTCATTTCTCAGGTCCTAACAATGCCTACACAATGTTTTCTCAGTCACAGTTACAGTACTCCTTCATTTGAAGATATTATGTTGATTAGATAGTAATGTTTCAATGAATTCATATTTTGTCTCACAAATGTCTTGTTACACTTGTAGAGTTTTGTTGTGCATAATATGTAGTCAAAGTGCCTTCCAATGGAGCTCTTTTGCAGAGGTAGTAGGATAAGGGTGTCAATAAAATAACAGTGTTAGTGAGAGGTATGGCAGTAGAAGAAGATTTAAATGTATGAAATAGAGAAAAGATAAATTCAGAGGGCATGATCTTATGCAATATAACTAACAACTCCACGCATGGTATGCAACAAATAAAATGTGTGAGACAAAGACAAGGAATAATGTCCCATCATTGTATTGATGCTTTGAGAAAAGAGATTATGTTATGTATCATTACTGTCTCGAAGCTTTGGAGAAGCCTATAACATTTCTATGGATTGGTTCGATACTATTGAGTTGAAAAAATATAGTTGAATGATATTTAATCAAATATCATTTATTTATCACTTCATGCTTGGAACACAAAGGATGTGATTGTATTGAAGGAGTTGTGCATAAGACCACTACAAGATAGCATGGTTTTTGTTGTGCCTTCATGGTGATGAGGGGTACGCACCCTGTATCATTGCAAAGGCCCAACAACAACCGTACGATGTTGCGATGGTTGTGCAGAAGGTTTTGTGAAGGCTTTGGTGATCTAAAGTGGAACTTGCAACTACAATATTTGATAAAAATCCACTTCCAAATATGCTTTTGATGGATTGTTCATATCCTCATCCAAAGCTCCAATTAACACATAGGCAGGAAGGACGCTTTCAAAGGTTGAGGAGTTGGGATTTACAACCACTGGTTGCATTTTCTTAAAAAATTCTAAGGACTTTTCAAAAAAACCCATTTTGAACATATCCTTTAATCATGACATTCCATGATATCACATTTATTTGAGGCATTTTTTGAAATAGTTCACTTTCCTTGTCTATGCTTCCACATTTTCATGTATGTCTAGCAGGGAACATGTAACTACAACATATGACAAAAAAATCCCTATTGTTATGCTTTAATGGATGTCCCTACATTATTACTAGATATCTGATGTAGTGCACATTATTATAGTGCAAGCCTATTTTTCAGATTGTTTCATTTAGCATCACCAATATTCTCCACAAGAACATTGTCCCTGTTTAAAATGATGGAAATGATTCACATCTTTTAGAACAACTTCTCTTGCAACAATCTTAGAGATGAATTTAGATGCAATGTGAAAATCAGAACATACTCGAAGGTTCTTAACAACTCTAATAGTTGTACCGGGGGCCATGTTTAACAAACCAAATGCAATTGCTAGCTTTTCACTATGGTGGTAGATAAATGATTCTTTTCTCTTCTATTCTACAGCATTAATTTTAAGTCTTGAATCTGGAAATACCTTGTTGCCTTCATTTTCCAAGCCAATTTGTCCAATTTTGCATAGCTCTCCCATGTTTTTGGATGTGATCTATCTCCTACACAAAAAAGTGTGTACCATTTTATGCCCTTCAATCCAACTACATGAAAGTATCTTTTTAATTCCTTTATCTTTCATCAATCTACTTACTATTTGAACTTCACCACACCTGCTGCTTCTGCACAGATGTTTTAGAGAAGAACATAAGTTGCAACATTTTTAGGACCCAACTAAAAAAAAAGTGTTGCTGGAATACTTAGCCTATATTCATATATGTTCCATAGGCACCAAAGGTTTAACTGGCACCTTAGTAATAATGTTTAGGGTGTCCTCAAGATAGCCAACACGGGCACTAAGGTCAAACATGCACACCTAATGATCAACTATATATGTAATGCAATAAGGGTTACTGATGTGTGAAGTATGTGCAGCCCTCATCCACTAAACCTGCATGAATGCATGCATCTAGAACACATGCAAAGCTTACAATGTCGATGTTCCAAAGTGCTTCATTAATTCAAAGATTTTGAGAGCTTCCTTGCAAAATCCATTTTGTGCACATTATGTAATCATATCATTTCATTCCATGAGATGACATCTCTTTGAGGCATTATATCAAACAATTCATTTTATATTATATTTTGGTGTCAAATCTTTGGTAATTATGGTTAGTTTCATTACATTCAAATTCTAAATTCTGGGAAATTATATGCAGTAAATAGATTGATGGTTGTTTGGATAGTGAAATTAGCTCTCTTAAAAATCAACTGAAATATCTTGTCTTGAAATATCTAGAAGGATTATTTTAATTAAAGAGGATTTTGTGGTTATTTTGTAACAATGATTAACAATGATTTTACAGTGCAGCTAGCTTGCTATTTTCATTCAAGATACAACTCATCAAAGTCAAGCACATACCAGGAAGATGGTACTCTACTTCAAACCCTCAACCTTAGTTTAGTTTGCTTACATGGGGATATTAAGGAAGTTGCTAAACAATTAATATATATCATTTGTTTTTTGTGAAGAAGAATCCCATGAGATCTAATATGGCATTGGATCAATATCTGATTTCTTAAGTAAAGATGATGTCACAGTTGGGAAACTTGTTGTGAAACATCAGGTTAGTAATTTTTGGATGTTAAGGCTTCCCAGTTGGATATCAAAGATCTTTTCTCATCAACTTAATTTGGAATTTATGTATAAATGGATTCTTTCATGGTGCAGGTCTTTACTAAGACAACACAGGAACCAAGGTTGACATTTTTGTTGTTTAAGTCTAATGGCATTCTTGGGCTTAGTTTCTAGGAAATTTCTATTGATAATGTTGTTCCAGTCTTGTTAGTGTTGATAGCCTTCATTCTATAATGTCAACTTCATTCTATAATCTGAGTGTATCACCTTTCTTAAACTTTGAATAAGGTTCTAAAATCAAAGGTTCAATATGCATATTTCAGGCCTATGTTGAACACTTTGTTTAAGGAACTTGTTGACAAGGCTATAGTTTTTTGATTGATTTATCTTTCTGCTATGTTTGGACTTACTTTTGTAAACTTACAATATACAATGCACTTTTATTCTTTCTAAATTGAGACTAATAGTAATTTTGTTGGTTGTATTGAGGCACAACTTCATTCATGGTGGAAAAGGCAGCACCCTGTTGCTCATATCAGATGGCACGTTACATATAAAGGAAGAAAGATTCTAGGGTTATTGTTGGTTGCATTGAAGGAGAGGGCTTCATATATGGGACACGATCAACACTCTCCTTCTTGGATTCTACATGTTACAACTTGCTCTAGGAAAATTTCTCTCAATGCAAAAGTTTTAAGAGATGAAAGGGGCATGTGCTTACATTGAATGGCTCCAAGCATGCATTTCCATCATTGCAGAAGTTTCTTGGAGAAGTTTCTTTATTGTCATTTATGTGCATTGTAACTTAGATTTTCAGTCTTGTGACTGAAAATAAACATTGTAATACTCTATTTCTAAGCATTTTTCAAGCAAGATAGATATTTCAAACTTGTGCAAGCTGTAAGAATGCCTTTCTTTTAATAAAGTTCGACAATTTTAATTTCCTAATGGTTGTCTTATTATGTGCAATTGATGATTGATGTGTATTTCTATGTTTTATGTTTAAATCCTCAAATATCAGCCAATTAAAATGACTAAATATACTACTAATTGACGTCAATTAATAATTAAATTGACTAAATATACTACCAATTGATAGAAATCAATTAATACAAATGACTAAATATACTACCAATTGACAGAAATCAGTGAATAAAAATGACTAAATATACTACCAATTGACAACAATTAATTATTACAATGACTAAATAAATGACTACCATGACTAAATAAATCACCAATTAATAACAATCAATGACTAAATATACTACAAAATATACTACCAAATTAACGACTAAATATACTACCAAATTGATCAATCAAAACAACCAATAAAAGACTAAAAATGGTTTAGTCATCAATTTGATTGCATTATAAATGACTAGAAATAAACTACTAATGGTCACGTGACCATGCTTAGTCATTTATAATTAGTTTTTAGTAGTTTTTTTAATCATATATTGTTGTTTTTGTACTAGTGTTCTTAGTGCTCATGATCTCCCAGATCCTGGGCTCCTCGTCACCACTCTGGTGGCAGGGGAAATTCTTTGCAATAACATTTTGTCTCTCTTTCACCTAGAGGTGCTTCCTATGGTTGGCACTTAGGGAAGGGAGTGGGGCTGACAACTAGTGATGGTAGTGGTTGGCCTTCATCTAGTGGTGACGAGAGCTGGTTGAAGTCTTTAAAATGGCTCCCTCTATTGGCTTTGGCAATTTCTCTAGCTCAAAATAAAGATAAAGATAAATATGAAGAAGATAATGTTGAATATGGGTGGTCTATTCCTGACATCACTGTAGACCCCACTGATGTATGGGAAAATCGGATGATTGGGACCTTCGTCCCCCCTGTTGGCATTGCTCTCGTCACTTAACAACTTTGTTTTCCGTTTTATGCTAGCTTTATGGGTGTTGTCTATGTGACTTTGGGGAGTGACTCTATGTCCTCCTTTTTTGTGAATATGTGTATTATATTTTGATTTATAATTAATAGACACACGTATTCGTCAAAAAAATAAAACTAAGTAAAAAGGTAAATTCCACCCAACCACCTCTCAAGGAAGAGGGATTGTGATTATCTAACAATGAGACCTTAGTATTGGTTGTGGGTCATATAAAATTGTTTTCCTCTTAGCACAATTTTTTTAGATATTCTTATAATATTTAACTAGGTGTAAGAGAAACTAAGATTTGAAGATCCTAGAATTGTATCAATGATACTTAGATGATAATTTCTCTTGTTTGATTCTTGGATGGTTCATTATAGGAACCATGTGGAAAATTCTGATCTTCATCTAGAAAATGAAGAGTTGGATCTTTCAAGTTTCACTATGTAAAGCAATCTATAAGTTTCTCTTAAAATTATTATGGTATTATTCGAGAACAAGAATTTTTTATTGATGAAATTACCTTATTTTGTCATAAATTCTTGATGAACGATTAAATGACTCATGAATTCATATTTGGCTTTTGTAATTGCACTCCTTTGTATGTTGTGAGTTCTTTTGTATGAAGATTTTCATACCCTATTGTGAATGAGGCATTGGTAATAATGTTTAGCTCATGTACCAATTATGGGTAAGGATGTAGTTGTGATTATATTTTTTATAATTGGACCTTGCACTATGAACCCTTCAAGTATATCATAGTGAAAGAGTAGCATATATTTGCAAACCACTTTATTATGTTTGGAAATATTAATCTTGTTTCTAGATAAAAGAGCTTGTGTAAAGTGCATCCTACAATAACCTATTTGGGAAACATTCTAAGAGGTTAACAATGATTTAAATAATGTATAAAATAAATTATTGACTTGTAGGTACAAATCATTTGCGAAGTGTTGTAAGTCCTAACCTAAAATTTATTCTTCCTTAGGGTTCATGAGAAAATCAAGGGTACCATAACCATAGTAAAAAATATTATTTTGAGCATTTCGATGGAGGAATTAATGAATTATCGTATTCCTTAATGTGTGTGCTAGCATATAAAAAGGAGTTATACAAAAGGATGGTATGGGTTATAGTTCCCTAGTGAATTTTTAATCATTTTATAAAACATTATAAGTATTTTGTAGAGGGAATGAATATAGTGATCTTCTCATTTAATTTCCCCATTGATGAAATATTATGCATTATATAACCATGTTTTGCATATTATCTTATAGGTGTGCTTATTATCATGGGATAGAAAAATTGAAGCATTGTAAAGGGAAGTATTGGGAAAAATTTATGCCCCAACTATTTTTTTCTTCTTTTGCTTTGCTATTATTAAATTCATATAATATTATATGATTGATGAACTCTAGTATAATAATGAATACCAATCATTCCAATAAGTATGAGTGAATGTGTTAAGTCCTCTTGGCTAGTGACTCAAAATTCATCCTAGCAAAATCTTGATTTATAAAGTATTTCTAGTGTGTGACGTGTGTATCTATAGATTATACATCTCTTGAGTGTGATTGGAGTCTTAAATTACTTGTTTTCTTTGTCTTTCTTGAGCATATTCTCTAACCCGTTGTTGATTTTACAAAATATAGGTGTAGTGTATCATTTTACTCCCTTACTAGTGGCTAGAATTAGTCACATAGTGCATATGAAGTGTACCCTTTGGATTTTGACACTTCTTTTGATTATTGATGAAATATTTAAATATCTATTAGATCGATATTGATTTATTATCTTGTTTATGAGTAGTCTAGTCACCAATTTTGATTTCTATTTATCTTGTGACCCTTTTGTTCATGCTTGATTTAATTTTGAAATTGATTTAATTTTATTTTTTATTATTGAAATTGATATCTATTCCACTTTAGTGTTATTTTATTATTGTGGTGTCTATGCTAAAAAAAATTGATTGATTGCCGCTCTTGTAATGATGTTCTCTATCATGTCCATGATGGGCCTTTAATGGATTATATATGGGAGTAGCTTGTGGTGAACTCATTCTTTATGTTTACAAAACTACATTAATTCAAATTGTTTATTTTATTGAATGAAAAATATATTAAGTGAAGTGTTTGAGGAACTGTGAAACATGTACTCTCTTTTTTGACAAAAGTGGGCACGCCACAATATTATATTAATATATATAAAATATGTACATAAACCTGGTTTAGAGGGAATACCAGTAGGAAAGAACCAAGAAGAAAACCTTCAGTTATAACCCATTCGATACAAAAGATTGATTCAAGTATTTCAATTAATTACAAAATTATCCCACATGTAGGGGATGTAGATTCAGATTTTTCAAAAAACTAACTACAGTACCACGACCTTAACCCTTCTAAGGACCCGAAACATGATTGGTACAAAATGAGGCATAATTTTCAAAGCATCTACATGCAAAGCCTCTTCCACAAATGAAACAAACAATTTTAATTGCCTTGCTTACGCTACTCCTCCATTTTCTCTGCATAAGTTAAATTTTGATCCTGCGCCGCATCTTCCTCATTCTATTGCTTGAGTTTATTTGGAAGAGGCATCTCCTTTGCAAAAAAATCATAACCTGCAAAGGGAACTTCTTCATCTATTTGAGCCACCATTTCCAATCAGCTGGCTTCCTTGGAACCCTGGCGCAGAGAAATGGTGCACTCCGCATTTGATAAATCATGAACTTCTCTACGCACAAGAGTTATAGACTCAATTTTCACTCATTGTTTCTCAACTGAAAAATGACTTATGGACAATTTTTGTGCATAATCCCAAAGGTAAGAAACAACATAGAAATTTTCTTTAATTTCAACCTCTAGAGATACACAAATTCACTTGTCATGTTTGTTTAGAGTAGATAATAGGACATAGTCATTGCGAAACTGAAGCCCCAATCTGATAGCCTCAAATATTTCTTCAAACCCAGATTTTTCTTTTATATATTCATGAGGGAATAAGCCTCCAATGTATCCCTCCCCATAGAACAAATTATATTTTTGCACAAGATACAACAACTCATTCTTATCACAAAATTGAGGGTTTACAAATTTAACTACAATTAGCTCTAATTCCCTCAATGATTGAAGCAAATCCATAGCATTTGACAAGAAAATAGAGATCACCTGAGAAGGGAATAGTAAGCATCAAGCTCTTGGGTGAATTATTTCCACTCCCAACACTGAATGAATCGCATCTTCCTCATGCATACAAGCCATTTTAAAGATGAGATTAAAATATGCCCGAGAGAGACTATCTTCAAACGGCCTTTCCCAGGATGAATAGGGAATTTAATTCACAAATTCTAGGGGTAGAGCACCATGATTCCACTATATTTTCACTTACTACTGAATTCAGAATTGGTCACTCACAGAAGCTTCTTGAAATAAACTGCTAAAATGAGTGATAAAATACCGTTTTTAAGTCCCAAAGGATCCTTCACACAATTTTTGGTGGTAATAATAGCAACTGTTTCATATGCATAAAGATTGATGAGGCAAAACCTTTAAAATATTATTGATCATGCGAAAAGGATTACCTCTCCTGCAAATATTAATGTGAAGTATCACCACACATGAAAGGTACCCAAAGGATACCATCATGCAATTCACAAAACATTCGCCAAACATTTGCCAAGGAAGTGGCAAATTAAATGTAGCCAAAATCATTTGCCAAACATATGCCAAAGAAGTGACAGAATTCATTATAGCCAAAATTTAAACATACAACCACCAGCAATTGCCAGAGGAGTGGCAAAATTAAATGTGGCTACCAATTGCATGTACGGCCTGTCCCATCACTTCTTTGGAGATCACTCATAGAATATTGGAGCACATGATGATATCCTCAAGGTACCAATCTGTTTGCATTTGACAGACATAATCATTCCCATATATGAAACCGTATAAAGGTGAGAACCAAAGTATAATCATGACAAATAATGCCAAATTTAACATGGAGACATTAAAAGCTAACTTTCCCTGCCAAATTCAATGGTACTTCCATGTGCCAATATGATTCTCATATCTACTAGATACGAATGGCATCACTCACTTAAGATGACAAGCATCCCACTCAATCAATTGGGCTAAATGTGGGAAATTGTCAAGCAAGGTTAAGTCATATGAAACACTTATTTCCTGCTTTGAACTGCCCATGTTAGCTAGAAGATTCGACAATTTATTTCCCTCTCTGTAAGTACGAGTTATTATGTATTTTTTAAACTTATGAAGGAGATCCCATCCTTTTTGAAGGATGTATTTAATATTCCAATTATGAATGCTCTTTTCTTTGGTTGCATTAATTATTAGTAAGGAATCACCTTCAATATGAAGATTTTCAATACCCATCTCTAGGGCCAGTTCCAACGCTAACATTAAAGCTTTAGATTCAGCTAAATTATTAGTTCCTCTATGAAGATACTTGGAGCACAAAGCTAAAAATTTACATTGAGGATCGCGTATGCAGACCCCTTTCCCAAACTCTCCCAGATTTCCTTTCGATGCACCATCAAAATTCAACTTTATAAAATCATTCAGGGGAGATTTTCATTTTACCTGCTTTCTATCACATTTCACCGACTTTGATTGCAATAAACTGCCAGGGAAAGGAAGTTTAATTTGATTCCAATTTTGTAAAATGGTATTATCCCAGCTAGTAAAAGAGGAGCTTATGTCTTTAGTTTCTCTAGTGTTGGTATTGACTACCTCAAAAATTTCATTTTCAATCTTTGAATTGACAACATTTATGGAATGGGATACTTTCCTGAATATTTACAGGTTCCTCTCCCACCAGAGATTCCACACTGCAAGAGCTGGCACAATTCTCCATATGCAAGCAAAAAAGATGATTTGTAGAGCAATGGACAACTTTGAAATAAGTCCCATAGGGAGTTTGGATGGGGCATACTCAAATTGAGCTTACTAAGAATGAATTCCGAACATTTTTGTACAAATTTACAATTGACAAATAAATGATCAACATGTTCAAACTCCCCAGAACACAAAGGGAACATAAAAGGATCCGCTATTCTTAGTTTGGCTAGCCAATCACTAGTTAAAATACATTTCTTCAATGCTAACCATGCAAAACTTCCTACCTTGGGGAGAATTTTATTATTCCAATAGAATGAAAAGGCCCTATGGGAAAGAAGATGACATGGTTCCTGATTTAATGCCTTACAACCTTGACTTACCATGTAACTTCCATCTTTTGAGGGAGCCCATAATAGTTTATCCGGTTTGGAAGAAAGATACACTATCCTTGTTTCCAAAATATTCTGCAGTCTATTACATTAATGGGCTAATAATGAGGGATGTGAAATTCTCTTCCAAGTTACCTTACCTAAGCTGGGATCTACCAAATGAACATAATTTAACAAATTGTCTCCCCAAGTATCAATATCTCTCAAAATTTCCATTATTGGGAGAAGCTCTGGGATGTTCTGTAGAGGAAGATTACCATTCCAAGAATCCTTCTAGAAGTTCACCCTTTGTCCATTATTTACCTCCCAAGAAATGTATGAACTTACTAATTTTCTGCAAGAAATTAGGAAATTCCAAATGGCCGAACCCTTTGGAGGGTCAGCAACCGTGAAAATCCTTACAGGATCATTGTTATCTAGATACTTTCCTTCCATTATTTGGCACCACTTGGCTTGCAGATTCACATACATTTTCTAGGCTAATTTTGCTCCAAATGCTTTGTTATGCTTTGAAAGGTTCATAACACCAGCACCACCTTGTGCTTTCCCTTGAGACATGGCTTCAAGAGATATTAAATGAACCTTCTTGTTGTCGTCCATGTTTCCTTTCCATATGAAGGTTCTGATCAATCTTTCAATTTCAGAAATTACTAATTTTGGAGCCTTTAAGACTGCAAGATAATAGTTTGGTATTGAGGAGAGCACAACCTTACTAAAAGGATTCTACCAGCTAAGGAAATCCATCTAGCTTTCCATGTTGCTATCCTAGATTTAATCCTTTCAATTACCTTTTCCCAATAAGTAGCTTTATTTGGGCCTACAAAAAAGGTATCCCTAGGTATGAGCACGGTAGGGTTGCTTTTTGAAACCCTAGAATATTGAGATTTTTTTTCTCATTTGGCTCACTTGTATTAAGAATGTGAATTTTATATTTTGAGGCATTAATCCGCTATCCTAATGCTGAAGAATATTTATTTAAAACATCCTTAATTTGATTAGCTTCCTCTAGAGTTGCAACCCCGAATAAATTTGTATCATTTGCAAATAGGGAATGAGTAACTGCCATATTTGTATTCTCTATTTGGATTCCTTTCCATAAGCCGAAACAATGCATTCTAATGATATATCTGCTTAGAGCCTCTACCATAATGATGAACAGGAAGGAGACATAGGGTCACCTTCCCTTACACCTTGAGAGGCACTGAAAAAACCTGTTGGCGAACCATTGAGAATCACTAAGAATTTGGCTCCTAATAGGTATGTAATAATCCATTGACACCATTTTGCTGAGAAACCAAATTTAATCATTACTTTCCTCAAGAAGCTCCAATTGACCTTATCGTATGCCTTCATCATGTCTAGTTTGACAATGATAGAGGGGACTTTCTTAGCAATTATTGAATATAGAGTCTCATGGGCCACAATTGCTCCTTCATATGTTTCTTTCCCCAGAACAAAACCCTCCTGTTCTTGTGAAATTATCCTTAGAATGATAGGTTGTAGCCTCAAATATATTACCTTTGAAAAAATATTATATATTGTGTTACACAGAAATTGGCCTATATTCCGCAAAGGAGGAAGGGTTGCTAACTTTAGGAATGATAACAATATTAGTTACATTAAACTGCTTGAGACAAGATCTAGATCTACGTGATTCTTCTAGAGCCCATAAGAGATCATAGCACACAATTTCCCAACATTTCTAGAAAAAAAGAGCAGTAAAACCATCAGGCCCTGGTGCTTTGTCAGGAGGCAAAGAAAAAACTACCTTTTTAAGCTCCTCAATTGTAAATGGCTTCAATAATTCTTCATTTTCTTTTACATATATGAGTGTCGGGATTGCTTGCAGTAATTCTCCCACATCATGTTCATTTTGTTGATTTCTATCATTTGGGGCAGTTAAAAGATTGGAAAAAAAGTTAACACATTCTTTCCTGATGTCTTCTTATTTTGTGAGCCAACAACCCATTGGAATTTCTTTGATAGCTTGGACCACCTTAGCTACTCTTTTTATCTGAGTAGAGGCAAAATACTTAGTATTTCTATCACCTTCTCTTAACCATAATTCCCACGATTTCTGCCTCCACTAGGCTTCTTCTCTAGTACTTTTCTCTTCCCACTCTGCTTGCAATTTCTTATGTTTCTCATACAACAAGTCATCCAGACCTTGTTGTATAATTTTTGTATGGATGTCTTTTAGTTCTTGATGAATCATATCCTTTTGTTGAAAGATATTCTTGAATATATCCTTATTCCATTTTTGGAGCTGATGTTTAACATGTAGCAATTTTTTCCATAGACGGAACATCATCGTCCCAAATTCAAAAGAAGCAGAGATCCACCATTGACGAATCAACTCCACAAAGTTAGGATGTCTAATCCACATTCTCTCAAACTTAAATGAAGATTTAAAAGGAGGAGATGAGATATTTGCAATTGAAAGAGATATTGGATAATGATCAGAATTAGGAAAAGGCAATATCTCAGAGGCAAGTTGATAGGACAAATTGAGCCAATTTGGAGATAGAATAAATCGATCCAGTATTACTACTATTGAAGAAATCCTCTTCTTCGATTTGTCCAAGTGAACTTACCATTAACTGGAAAAATATCCTCCAAAGCGTTGGTATTAATGAAAGAACTAAAGTCAGACATGACTTTAGCAGGCAAGCTTATACCTCCAACCTTATCTTGTATAGATGGAATGGCATTGAAATCTCCAACCAAGATGACTTTTACATCTCCCAGTGTCATAATAACTTGAGATAACTGATCCCAAAGATGTTTCTTATCACCTATAGGCATGGGACCATAAATGTTGAATAGCCAAAATTTCGTATTGAATTTCATTGCTTCTAATAGTTGCCAATTGTTTTCATTTTGAAGGAGAGCCATAGAAACTTGTTTCGGATTCCACAATGCTACTAAACCCCCTAAAGCCCCTTGTGCAGGGGAATGAAAAAATTTCCACATATGCCATACTTTGACCAATAATTTGTATATATCATCCGAGCATTTTGGTTTTTGAGAAGGACTATCAACACTACATCCATCAATTCTGATGTGTTAGTGTATGGTTTGTCAAGGAGCACTTTGTCATTCCATGAAAGGATCTTCATTATACCCGAGGAGAGCAGCATGCTCTCCTCGGACGCTTATTTGGTGGAGATATCAAAGATTCATACAGCGTAGCTTGATGCCCTGCATCTATTTCCTCTTTCATTTTTACAGCCTTAGACTTATGACCTCTTTTACCTGGAGACCTCTTTGTAGGGGGCTGATAAGGAGTCTGGGAGATGGAAAGAGTCTGTGTATAGTCAAATTCTAAATAATTTTGAAAGTCTTCCCCTTCAATTTCTCCCTCCTCATGTTCTTGTGGCTCCTTAAGAATCTGTGACTACAACTGATTGCAGAGCACCTCAAAAGGTTCCTGAGTGTTGAGAGTATTCTGATTATCACCAATAATTTTCTCTTTGGCATTATTACTATCCCAATCCCAAAAGGATCCTTCTTGAACAACCTCATCCGCTATTTCCTCAATAATTTTTGAACCCACTATGACCAAAAACTTTTCTCCAACAACTCTAGATCTGCATCATCAAGTTTTTTTTCCTTTGGATGTTGTAGCAAACCCTGTGTTTCAACATGCACTTCAGCTAGGGAATTAGTTAAAAGAGGAGTATTTATGTCCTACTTGACCAAATGACCAGACTGAAGAAACATGTTTGAGTCTTGAAACATTAACTTTCTGACTATTTCTTCTATTTGGAATTCATTAATTTGAAAGGATGGCGAATATAGATTTAGACTTAGGGTAGTGTGCTTTCTCCATAACAATTCATAGCACAGAGAAACGTTGACGGGTTTGGAAGATTTCTTGGTACCCCAATAAAGTAATTTTCCATTGAAAACTCGGTTTGTAGGGAAACAAATAATCTGGTTATTGTGTTATTGCATGATTTCACAACCTTTAGTATCATTGGTTCCCATAGGTGAAAGAGAGTGACCCTTATCATTGGATGTGTCCTATTTATCAACTACTACTACTAATTGGCACTTATTTTGAGGGATCTAAGAATACAATGGATCCTTGCCCCTATTTATTTTGGAAATATGATTTAGATTAAGAGGTTGCGAAGACCATTGTGGCTAAACATTTGCATCCTGAAAGGTTTCCCATCTTATTGGTTGGATCCAAGTGCCAAATTTAGATTTTAGTTCAACATGTGATGGTTGTTTCTTAGTTGCATCATGTAATACGAGCAGTTTGACTGGCTTAGCAGGATTGTTGAAGAATAAATAATCATGTTTTTGAAAAATGCCTATCTAGTTGGCAATGATTTCCAATAAATGCAACTCCCTATATTCCAAAATAAGGCCATGAAGTTGCACCTAAAAGGGAGAAAAACAAATCACAAAATCCTTAGGGTTAAAGTTGGGGGTCCATTTTTGCATATATAGCCCAAATCCTTGATAATTCCAAGATTTGACTCTAAAAACCTCATCTTTGGCTAATTTGCTTGTGAATAAAACAAAAAAAATTAATTTATTTTCATTTAAATAAAAAACTTTAATGGCTCATTCCCATTCTTGAAATATAATGTTCTTTAAAGACTCCAAATCTAGAGTGAGATTCCAGAACTTACAGATGATCATTTTTTCTCTAAGGTCAGTAATTTGTGTCTGGACCATATGATCTGGAAAAGTTACCTTAATGACTTCATGATAGTCTGTAGGATGCAAATCATTCTCATGTTTACCTGATTTAGTCCCTTTATTTTGGTTATCACACACTTGTTGGATCTCTTTCCTCCTCCATAATTTATTTTGCTTGATCTTGCTTTTCTTTGCTGAAGATCTTGATTTTTTCCTTTTCCTGCCATTCCCCTGAAAACCCTTATCACCTTCTGACCTTTTCTTCTATTGATGCTTCGTGCATTGGGTTTTTGGATAGCTTTCCTTTGACACTTCTACACTTTGTTGGCTTGTGCTTGCCTCTTTTCCATTAGTTTGATTCTTCCCTTGTTGCGAGCCCTTGTCTAAGCCCTTCTCTGGATCATCTTTTTGTAAGCATTGATCTGAATCCTTCTCTAGAGCCGACTCTTTTTTAGGGTTTTCATTTTCAGCCCCGGTAGCTGTCGGAAGCAATAGCCAACTATTACAACCATTATTTGGATTGAAGGGATCTCCTGGGGCCTAGGAAATCCATTGCAAGCGGGAGGATCTGAGATATTTTTCACTATCTTCATATCTACGCTACAGATGATTTCGATCTTCTACTGATAAATCCCTATCTTCGTAGATATCGAATGTTGGTTGCTTTGATTTGTCCAGGTGTCTTGGTATCTATGTTGTCAATACCTATAGGTTTTCCTAGAGGGTTTTGAAACCTTCTCCCTGATCGAAACTTCCTTGGCCCTACCAGTGGTCGTTGTTGTTGATTCTAGTTAAAGGAAGGGGGATGATACCGAGAATTATGTGGATGGGACTTGTCAGTTTCTACATCTTGAGCCCTCCACTGTTGTTGATAATTAGGACTCTGATTCCTTTGCCTTCCCACATACCTGTCATTTTGTGCAATTCCTCTCCTCTGTGTATCCCCTGCTTTGGCACCTTCTACATTTCCTCTGGTAGGACTTCGATGCCACTGCCTTCCCTGAAATCCAACATTGTCTGCCAGTCCTCTTGTGAGAACCCCAATCCCAATACCTAGAAAACAATAAGAACAAACACATTAGATGGTGAAATGCAAGCAAAAACAAGGATTCCCCATGAAATCCATTCACAAAGTTCAAATTAGGAAAAAGCAATGAAGAACACGATGAAATAACAATAAAAGAGATTGAATCCTAATTAAACTAGCAAACTCATGATCCCATGGGGGAATTGGTGCCAATTTGATGCAAAAATTGGCCCTTTCCCAATTCCTATGATGCAAGATTGATGTATTGTTGATGAATGATCCACTTCGATGAAGGATGGTGAGTGCTCCAAGCTAAAAACCTGCATAACCTAGCTAAGAACTCAATGGTATTGATGAAAATGGCTAAAGATTTGAGTATAGTAATTTTGCATAAATTTTGGATGGATCAAATGAAGGATGAGCTCTTCATTTATATATGAGATTGATTAGAGAAGAGGAAAAAGGGATGAATGTGGGACTAATCTTCAACAAAAGAGAAGAAGCCACATGTCATCATGTGAATGGTTGAGAAATGAGCACATTTTGAAGAATGTGCAAAGAGGGGGAGATTCAAATTCAAAATATGGCTTGAAGGATGAGGTGAGAGGTGAAGAAAATGCACATGGCTCAAGAAAAGGACATGTAAGAGATTTTAAATGCTTTTTTGGAAGGGACAAGTCCTTTTCGGGGGAGATTTCAAATTTGAGGAATATTCCATCCTTGATGCCTTTTTTGAATGTAAATAGATGATTTATAAATCAATTAAATTGATTTTACTGTGCAAGTTGCAAAATCTAGAGGATTTGAGGGATTAGGATTAAATTAATCAAGATTTGATTAATTTAAGGGGAGATTAGGTGATTTGACTATTTGATTTAGATTTGTGGGTTGAAATAAATCAAAAAGAGATGAAAATGATTAGGACCTAGTTAAATAAATATTTTGATTTATTTAACCAAAGGGGGTGATGTTAGATTAAATTAGATAAATGTTTGATTTATTTAATTTAATTAGATGAACTTTAGAGATTTAATCAAATAATATGGATTATTTAATTAAACAAAGATAGGAAGATGAAATGACCTAGCTAATTACACAGAGACAATGATTTAATTAAATTGAGGGATTTATTTAATTAAAAAGGAGAATTATGATAACTTTAATCAAATAAGGCTATTTGATTAAATGGTTAGATAGAGGGATAATTCAGGATGAGGCGATGTTAGTAGATCAGGATCGAGTGTGCGATATCAATCTGTATATTTTCTATGTTTGCACCTCTGATAGGGCTTTGATACCTTCATTGACCCATAGATCTATCATTTTCTGCATAATGTTCGTTAGGAGACCAATGTCGTCGCATCCGTTGCAGAGTCATTCCTTCTTACACAATTATATTATCCACCCCTTTTTTTTAATATTATTTTGAACCATCTATTGAATTTATTTTCTACTAAAAACTTGGATAATGAAAATCCCCATATTCATCTATAGGAATGTAAGTAGGTAATATTTTTTATCCCAACAATACCCCTCAAGTTTCATAGCCGAAAACTTTAAAAAAACCCAATAAAATTCCCACATTGTAAAAAGTTGTTGATGCATCCCAAACAATTTAAACAAGATTTTTTAATTAAATCACAAACTGAGAATTATAGAAACACATTCCCAAGATTGGCCAACATATGTAATTGAAAGAAATTTGAATGAAAAAATCTCATTTTTATTCCAACCTTCCACAATATGCAACAAACAAGCTACAAAGATAACAAGATACCTCCAAAAACATTGTTACAGGAAATATTAACATTCTACCACTAAAATCAGACTCAAATTTCTTCAAACCAGCTATAACCAATAGCATATGAAGCTACAAATCTTTGGTGCCTCAATTCTGAAAATCTTTGTCAAGTCTCACCCACCATTCTACCTTCTAACTCTTTATTTTTCAAAATTTACTTCTTTCTTTCATCTTCTCCAAGTTGGGAATTACCTTTAATTCTACTTACAGGATGCATACAAACCTCTTTTTTCCTCTTGGGCGTGGGCATATTCCTCTCATTAAGTTTTCTTGGCAAATTAATTACAATTTTCCCAATTTTCACCTCCACTAGCTCACTCCATTACCTCTTGCACTGGGCACCCAAATTCTCCCACATCCAATTTTATGACAAATTTTAAATTCAATTTGGAGTTACAATATGCCAAGAATGGCCTCCACTTTCTTGGGCTTGGGATTTGATAAATTCCAAAAATTCAATAAAAAACCAAATTCGAGCACCTCCATTTCCTATTTTGAACCAAATTCAAATTAAATTAAAATGACTCCAAATTTGAGGGTCTAAGAGGGGAATGAATTAAAGAAAAAATCATGCCTACACAACACAACCAAAATAAAAATCAAAGGAAAAGAGAAAAATATTTTTTGGTGTGTAGGATTGTCTGTGGACCCAGATGTTTGTGCATCACAAATCCTTTAAAGTTAAATTTCACACTTGACTTAAGAGGTGACTACACAAAAGTGTATAGTTTGTATCATGACTAGTTGATGCACCTCAAACACTTGGGAGAGATAAATACCTAAATTAGTGTTTCAAAAAAAATAGATGATTTATCTTAGCGAAAAAATTTGGGCATGAAATGTACAATAGCCTTGAATTATTAAATAGACTTTAAGCCTATAAGAATGGTTGGCTAGTCCCAACCTAGAATACTTAAGTTGGTGTAGAAGAAAATGTTAATATGTGAATTATATAGGAAAATCAGAGTGTGTAATGGAAGCTTGGTGGTATCTAATGATTACTATTCTCGAATATACCTTGTGATGCTAATTTAACTTGAATCTATATAGTATAGTGTGATAGCTTCCACTACATAATTGATAGTATCAAGAATCCCCATTATGGTATAAACATGAATGGTTATGAATTTAAATTGCATAAACCTTGAAGATATATGCTTAAATAGCTATAGTATGAGAGAAATACTTATAATTGATAATGCAGTCATATGGGGCAAGTTTTTTGCTACCTTAATACTTATTGACATAGTCATATGTTGAAATAGGTTATCTAATGTACAACTCTACCATATAGAGAAAAGATAAAACTAGGAGAGAAAGTGTATCAATATGTTGTGTGTTCTATTCAAATACATGTATGGATATAGATTCATTATGAAATAATAATTATTGTATGATAATCTAGGCAATAGGACCTAAGAGAAAAATGAAGAAAGTAATATGAATGGAATGTGTACATAACTATGAAGAGTGGTCATTGATGCATGGTACTTAATTATTCTACAAGTATTAACAACTAAATATTTGTATCGAATGGTATAAATAAAGACCTATCTTAAGATAAATTAATGCATAAATTGAAAAATAAATGATTGAATCATGTGAAAATTTATATGTAGGAATATTCCTTTCTATATATGTATCCTTTTGTCTTAGAAATTTGTTTTGAATTGGCCAAATTTGAGGTAAAAAATTACTTGAAAATCAATGATAGTGTATTCTAAAACAAATAATTTAGCCATTAACAAAAAATAAGAGGAAATTTACATATAAATCTCATAAATCAATACCCCAATAGGTCAAAATACATCAAGAGTAGAAAATAATTCATTTAAATAAATATGTTAGTAAATAAAATAGAAAATGCAACTTTCTAATAAGTAGAGTTGGCTAATTCCAATGGGGGAGGATGTCATATCCTCTAAAGGCATTAATTTTAACTTGTTTTCGATATGATGCAATGATTGATTTGTCATTTCCCAAGGTGCAAGGTTATGCAAATTTTCTAGCTCTATCCAGGAGGAAGGGTCCTAAATCCAACTTCATGTCAAAACCATTTGAGAGTATTTCTTGTCACAACTAGAAGTTCAACCCAAAATATAAGTATATTATGTACACTTATGACACTTAGAAACGGTTTTATCATCTATTTGGTTAATAGGTCATAATGTTTCATTTAATTTGTTGTAAATTTAATAACATAATTTATTTTACTATTTATTTGATAATTACCTACCCATTAATGCATAGCTAATAAATTATAAACATGTTTTTTTGAGATTTAAATGAATCTACACTATTAATTAAAATAAATGAATAAACATGTATGAGACTTTAAGGAGATGATAAACTTAGAATTTATCAAATTATATACCAACAAGATATCTTAGAAATTGTAGGGACAATGGAGGGATAGTATGTAAAAAGAAAGGTTAATTGCTGCCCCTATTTATTATAGTATGGGGAACACATCCAAATAAGAAATAAATAGAATTGACATAATTTTAGTGGTCTAGATAAGAATGAGAAGAAGAAGAAATTTCATGTCATTAAATGTAATAATTATTTTGGGGGTTCACTATAGAGAGAGGCAAACAACAATATATTATTGGAATGATAGGAAGAAATTAGGGGCACCATGCTTGAGATAGATAATGATGGTCACAATGTAAATTTTTTGTTGAGTTTGGGAATTCAAGAAGGTACAAATTATCCTTATTAGAAGAGGCTCAAGAAATGGGTGAGTTGGTACCTAGTTTGGGTACCAAGGAGATCTAAACCCACAAGCTAAGACACTTTATTATTGTTGTGCATAATTTTGGAGGTTCCAAAATGATACTAAAAACTCAACCAAAATTTGGGTGTGATCATTTCTCTTGTTGTTCTCTTCTTGACTGCTATTGTTAATGCTTATTGCTTCCATTTTGGAGCATTTTGGTAGGGAAGGCTTTACAATATGGTGGCTTATGCCTACTAAAGAAATTAATATTTTAACACCTAAATCATAAATATCTTCAACATTATTTATATAGCTATGTACACTCTTTCATAATTGTTTTCTTGATATAATATTTAATTATAAATTACCCACTCCTATAACTAAAAATAATTAATCTAGGTTGATTTATTCAAGTATTTGTTAATATTTTGGTAACTCTCTCAAGGTCCATGACTAGGGATACCATGGCCATTCATACTCATGATTATCTCCTTGGGGTAAAATGATTATTGTGTTTTTGGTTCATATCTTCTCCTTAAATTAATTTTCTATTTGAATTAAAATTATTGGATTCTAGAAGTTGTATGCCTATTGTGAATAGAAAAGGTTAGATGTCAAGGTAACAAAGAGAAAAAAAAAAGTAGCCCAATATTTAGCTATCCCTATTAACAATAGTTTCATGCCATGTGCATCCTTTTATAATTTATCTTAGAAATGTTTTGTCAATGAGTTTGCATGCCTAAGCATGAGTTATCCTATTCTAAGGCCCTATGTTGGCACCAATTGTGAATATGCTAACAAGTTTATAAGAATCTATTATATTGGTTGCTCAAATCCATGAAAGGATATCATTGATGTTGTATTTATAGTTGTGATTTAAATGCACAAGATTACTTCGAGGATAGTAGTATGATAAGTGTGGTAATGAGAAAGATTATTTGTTTAAATGTTTGAATCAAGTGGTAACCCTATCAAGTTGAGCAAGAATAATAGTAGAAGGATTGGGGATAGTATTTTATTAACTTTTATATTATTGATGATATACCAACAAGGTTGGGTGTAAGTATAGTTCATATATCAATAGTTTGTCCCACTTTTGGCTTAAGTGGGATGATCAAAATAAGCATATTTTAACATTTTTAATTTATCTCAATTATAGAAAACAAATGATCAATAATTGAAAGATTATGTAAACTGATGAGTTGTGACATTTTCAATGTAAATTTAAGTTGTAATTTAAAAAATATACATTTCTATCATTTTTACTTTTATCTTTAACCAATGTTTATTTTTCCTATTATTATTTATTGAGTGACATTATTCCATATCACATAACTTTCACTACTTATAAAAACTTTCCATGATTTCTGAGAATCATGTCATTGACTCCAATGTTTGGTGCACAATTTTTCATATTTTTTATTGAATATTTTATTTATTATTAATTTTTAAATTAGTACTAATAAAAATTTCATATCGATATTATTCCATAACACATTTCTCTCGAGATATATTAAAATTATTATTATTTTATTGAAATAAGGACATCCATGTGAATTTTAGTGTATTTTTTATAAGATTTTCTAACAGTGTTATTTTTCTAGTGTCTTGAATAGAAGTCATTTTTTGTAATGGGCATCAATTCATCATAAATTTTAAATATATGTAATATTAAAGAAAACATAATATATATTATAAATTTTAGAAAGCTAACACTAAGGACTAAATACCTAAAAAATGACATTTACAAATGACTTCATTAATCCTCAAAAAGTTAAATGTGAGACCCACCCTAGTGTGAAAGGATTATGTGTTCTATTGGGAAAATAATTATTTAATTCACCTAGCATTGTTCATTAAGATAGGGGTTTATTACCTTAAGGATATAGTAAATTAGGAAATGATGTGTGGATTAAATTAATCTAGATTATTAAAAATGATGAATATGATTGATATGTGTAGGATAATCTTAATTGTGTGTTGATGATGTTTTGGTATTAGAAGATAATTAGGTATGTTAACTTTTAGGTGATTAACATAAAAATTATTAAATTAAATGTGTTGTTTGTCTATGATGGGTTAGGTCATGTTATGTGCATTACCTATCAAGTGATTACATAATAAATGACTCTAAACCACTGTTATCCTTGAGAATTATATTGATTAAATAAAAATAAATGATTATATGTTAGGATAATGTTTCATTAAGTTTTTGGGATGAAATTGATTAAAGATCTTGTACATGATTGTGTATGCTTTTGAATTGTGTTTCTTTGGCTATGATTACTACAAAGATATATTAACATGTGAAATTTATTTTGCAAGATAATTCCACGACCAATAGAATGGAGGTCTTCAAAGACCCATAATGTAGCTAAAACCATCATGCCATACTATAGTCCATTTGGAGGGACTATAGTCTAAATATAATGTAAATTTTGTAATGTGGTTTGAGATTTTTTATTTATTTAATAATTTTATGTATTTGTAGGCCACCAAGATTTGATCTTTGTGTTGTGTTGGCATCCTAGTTGTCCATCTACAGATTTGACCTTTTGGAGGTTGTTAAAGGGTTATAAAATGTCTTATTTTATGTGTTTTTATGTTTTTTTGGAGCCCTAGGGAGGGTACCTACAAGTTAGGTAAATTTTTGACCCATCATCTTGGGCATAGACCAAGAAGTGACCCCCATTAACTACCCATTAAGAGGAGTGACAAATGTGGGGTTTGGGGATATGGGATAGTTGACTAGTCGCATTCCACCCCATTTTCCAAATCTCATTTATGAGCTTGGGAAAACCCACAAGGTCTCTCACACGTGTGAGCCACCTTTGTAAGACTTTCATGGGAAGAATGTACAAGTAAACTCCACTCCTCCCAAGGTCTCACACATGTGTGAGCACTTGTGGGAGGATGTGCCTAGAGGATGAATGGGATGGCGACAAGTGTCACTCCCCCATTCAATACATTAAAATTTTGAATTCCTATATATCGTCCCTTGGAGAATGAGGAGGGGGTTATTCTTCTTCTTTTGGTTTTTCTTTTTAATTTTATTTTTAAGTTGAGGAGCATGAAAGAGGAGAATTGGGTAGGAGGTTTGATTTGGAGGCTTGAGGAGAGAGCACCACAAACTCTTCATTTATCCCTTGAAATACTTTAGAGGTATTCTCTCAAACTCCCCAAAATGTAAGTTATGTTTACCCTTAGTTACATTAGTGCTTTTGGAGAATCTTGGCTATGTGAATATTTAATGGTGTTTTTTTATGAGTGTATGAGTTGTGATATCAAAAAATTGTTATAGTTAATGGATTGTTTGGTTATAAAATTTTAGTATGGATTGAGTTGTCAATTCTCCCTTTGCGGTCAATGGTTTGGGTTTGTTGACAATAGTTTAATGTTGTGTTCCAAAGTAATGGGGGTAGGAAGAGAAGTGACAACAACTTTTATCCTTGGTGAATCTTGTTATGGATTCAACTATTGTGGGTTTCTCCTTGCTTTTGAGTAGGTTGTGGTCTTAGGTGGGTGTTGAATCATTCTCATGTGTATGTTGATCTTGGGTTTCTTTGAAGGCCTCCTAGCTCAAGGGTGCCTTGAGAGCAATCAAACAAATGGGAGGTGAACATTTTGTTGGCCATTGGAGGAAATTTGTGTGTTTATTGTGTAGGTATGGAAAGAGTTTTGAAGATAGCACTACAAACCTTGGAGGAACCTTATTTATCCTATTGTGCAAGAATGTATTTAAAATTTGTGCCTTGTAAATCTATCCTTGAATAGGGTTATTGTAAAAAAGGGGGGTTATTGGAAATATTGTATGGTTTAGTTAGTTCTAAAGGAAATAGTATAGTCTTCAATTAGTCCCATTTGCTCAAAATAAAATGAGTATTTATTTTTATATGAATAGGTTAAGTAAAGTTTTATTTCTTATGATTTTCTAGGAAAGTAAATTTAATAGAACTATTAAATATTGATTTCGATACAAGTGTAAGATTTTTATTTTTTTACAAAATAAAACCAAGTAAAGATGTTACTTGTTATATATATATATATATATATATATATATATCTATGTATGCATGTATGTATGTATGTATGTATGTATGTATGTATGTATGTATGTATAAGCATAGTGAGCAAATATAAAACTAAAATTTAAAATAAAGGAAAACAACTATCTATTATTTCATTCTAAAACTTTTTTTTTTGGGGGTATATAAACAAAAAATATTAAGGAATATTTTTATAAACATATATTTTTATATATAAAAACCATAAATAGTTTTATTTTTCGATAAATGCAATTCATGCCAATACATTGAGCAATGTAGTAAAAATGTTTTTCCCTGGTATATTACACATAGGTAGATAACAAAATAAAGATAATGCACAAACATTATAACATTTCATATTAAATATTTTCTTAAAATGCAAAGAAAAAAAAGTATGGAAATATAGTTCAAAGGTCTACCGCCATGTGGATGCCATACTAAAACCTTTCCTATTATTGGTCTTTGGATCCCTATTACCATATTATCACCCCATCTCGGTCACTCCTTTGTTGAAGTGTGGAACAGCTCCATTCGATGTCGGGCCTCTAAACAAATGTTTAACCTATAAGAAAACATGAGGAGAAACATAAATAAATTAATCAATATTAAAACTCTATAACCCACCAATAAAAAATATAAAAAATAATAAACTACTTGAAGATTTAGGCACTAGATTAAATCTAGTAGAAAAAAATACACTTAGAACCCCAAATATGCTTGAGGCTTGGGAAGTGGCCATATATCTCCCTCCTTCCTAAGTCTTTGCCACCATCTCACACCAAGCTTGGTGCTCTCTAAACGTAGCAAAATAAAAAAGAAAGAAGAAAATAATAAGAGAAGAGGTTTAATCAATAATCAAGTTCATAGGGGGTTATGTCTACCTTGCACCTATGCCTCTCCTCTCACTATCCACAACAAACTACTAGCTAAGATCAAGGGTCAAACAAAAAAATATACTACCAAGAATCTTAGTAACATAAACAACTCCTCAATTTTGTTATCATTTGGTGTCAACCTATGGGAGGGGATAGACTTGTGGCTTATTCCTTCCCTTTGCCTCTACTGCCACCATGATCAAACCCTTCCACATCAAAAGGAAATAGAATCATGGGTTGTTGAGGTTGAAGGGAGGATTTAGGGTTGGCGCTACATATTAGGGAGATTAGGGTTTCTATTTAGCCCTAGTTGTTTTAATAATTTTTGTATATATATAGATAAAGAAAATAAAAGAAACCACCCACATGATTTAAGAGGGCTAATTAATTTATTTATTTTTTCACATCATATACATACATTATATGAAGTTGTAACTTTATTCCAAAGGTTAATATGATGAGAAGTTAGAATACTCATGGAATAAATGGATAGTAGATATTATAGAGAAGAAACTAATGGTAATTATTTTATGTATCTCGTATATATATAATAAATAAACATAGTATTTTACTATGGATTAAAGTTAAGAAACTTAATTTTTTTCTTTATAAGCATACTATAAACGTTAAATAAACAAATAAGTATGGCATTGGAATTATTATTAAAAGTAAGGGTTGTACCTATATATAAACAAATAGTGGTAGATCTCCTAATCTACAACTTTTGAATTCTTTGTTTGCATGGTGGTCAATTTCTTAGGGGTACCTCAAGTCCCCCTCTTTTGTCCCCATCGAACTTTGTTATTCTTATTGCACATGCTCCCCCGCCATCCTTTGGGGACCCTCCATCCTCGAAGGAACTTAGTGTGGTGCCCAGGATTCATGTCATCTCAGGACCCAAGGGTTAGAAAAATGTGTTCATCGATTCACCCCAAGATTCCTTTCTTTCTACTAAGCGAGAAAATTATCTGCCTATTCTAACGAAATCTAAATCTAGAACAAAAATTTCTCTGTCGAACTCCGCCATTGAAAGGATTATTTCTTCAATGGAGAATTCTTTGGTGGGAAAAAAATTTCATTCCACCCATTCATTGATATGGTTTATCATTGGACTAATGCCAAATGACATTTAAAAGGTAGTGTAGAGGTCAGTGCCATGGCTAGAGGATTATTCCTCTCCAAGTTTACTTCTACAGAGGATCTTCTATTGACCCTCTCATCGGGCCCAAAGTTGCATGGAAAATATAGCCTCTCTCTTTGTTAGTGGAAGCCATGGTTTGACCCTATTGTAGATCTTAACAAATTTTCTCCTGTTTGGGTTCAGTTGTCAGGGATGACGCTTGAATACTAGGTTGAGATGGTGTTCCAATGGATTGGGGACTTACTCAGCCACTTCACTACAATAGATATCATCACATAAAACAGATACAGGTTAGTCTTTGCGTACAAATCTGCTATGAGAATGCTACAAATATTTTGTTAGAAATATTCTAAATCCGATCATCTAATCTCTTATTGCAAAGCCTTGATCAAGGGCTTGCAAAAACTCAAAGATCTAGTGAACCCTCAGAGGGATCTTTCAGAGAGCTACCCCTTCAAAGATGACATCATAAATATCCTTACTACTCCTCCTAAACCTGAGGTTAAGAAAGAAATACTAGACTCTATCCCTCCTTTGGCTACTAAAGACATGACAGTGTCTTTTTTTTCCTAACTAAATATTGTACTCTCTTTGAATGAACTCCAAGATAAGAGTACACCTGAAAGGAATGCTTTGAAAGACAGGGATAATTAGAAACCCAACATGGAAGTAAAACATATGTCATAGCTAGTAACATCTCCAAAAAAAAACTACAAATACTTGATGATACTTTTTTGGTGAGTATGTTGTTAATGAATGAATTGAAATAAAAATCACTTATTGCGCTAAAGGACTTGAAAGAAGGGGAAATACCTTGTAACCCTACTAACACTCAACAAAGTAAAAGTATTAAGACCCAATTTGAGACTGAAAAATCCATCTAGATAGAAGTGGCAAAGGGCCCCCAGGCTAATAGTCAACCATGGGGATTTAATGATTGGATAACCACCAATAAAAAGGGTAAACAAAAAAGGTAGTTGTTGGAGTTGAAATTAAAGAAAGCAAACCTTCCCAAAGGAAAACTAGGAATAGAGAAACTGTAAAGGAGATAGCTATTGGAAAACAAAGGACGTTAGAAGTGTCTTCAAAAAATATCTCTAAATGAAGTTTCTCTCATGGAATATTAGAGGGCTAAATAGCCCACAAAAATAGCTAGCTCCAAAAACTACATCTTAGAGCACAAGATTGACATCCTATCATTAAAAGAAGTAAAGATAAGTAAAACAAATTTTTAAACCATAGCTAAGAACTTTTGGCCCATTACCCACTTTATGATCAATGAGGCCTCTAGTGCCTCAAACGGTCTTGTTACTATGCGGAACCCAAATAGGTTGAGTAGCTCCCTATTACTCCAAACTAAGCATTGCTTGGGTATCCAGTTTTCTACTACTAGTCTATCTTGGAACTTCCTAAATATATATGCCCCAAATATGAGAAATTCCAAAAAAATATTTGGTTTGAACTAAGTGGTTTGATCCTTGGATATAAGGAGGCACGTTAGATGCTTTTGGGAGACTTAACTCCTCCCTCTACCCTTCAAAGAAATATGGAGGTTTGATTGATTACACTAATAGTATGGTTGACTTGGTTGACCTTTTGAATGTTGTCGAGCTTATTAATATTAACCTTCAAGGTCAACTCTTCACCTAGATGAACATGATTTTTGGTGAAAATCTTTTTTTTTTCTTTTTCTTTTTTTATAAGGTGCAATGCACCCATATTATTAGGGGTAAACGTTTTTGACCGGAGCTATGAACCGGGTACAAGAAACCATAAGAAACTAGCAAACCCACGAGCACAATGACCCAGCGAAGGCACAAGGCCTGTGAGCACATTAGCCCAACGAGGATTTGAACCCTGGTGGCCGTCACTACAACCAAGTGACTTGACCACTGAACCACGCCCTTATCGGCAGATTTTTGGTGAAAATCTTATTCAAGTTAGACTTGATAGATTTTTTATCTCTCCTAACTAGGCCACCCTTCATAATCCCAACCTCCTAGATCTTCCTAGGATGATGTTCGACCATAACCCCCTCTTGTTGAGTAGCAAAGACACTACAAAAGCTAGTCCTTTCCCTTTCAAATATGAGATAATATGGAGCACTCACCCTGACTTCAAAGATAGATTATCCACTTGGTGGAATATTCCCATTCAAGGATCTACAATGTATCATGTAACTTACAAACTCAAAAATATAAAAAACATGGTGAAAGGTTGGAACAAGTGAATCTTTGGTGATGTATTTCAACAAAAAAGTGACTTGATGGCTAAACTCAAAGATATTTAGATTAAAATGGCTAATATTGATGTGAGTGAACTGACTTTCTACCTTGAGAAGGATTACCACCTTGATTGTTCCAAAGTGCTCAAGAAGGAAGAAATATTATAGAAAGAAAAGTTCAAAATACAATAGCTAAAAGGACATTGGAATTCTAATTTCTTCTATCTATCTACCCTCAAACACAAAAAAAGGGAACCAGATTACCAAACTTAAAGATAATCATGGGATAGAAGGAACTCCTTCAGAACATATTGGGAATATTGTCTCTCAGCTTTTCCAACAATCTTTCCTAGAGCCTGTTGTCAACCATTCTACTATATTGGAAGAACAGTTGTTGGATAGCACCCCTATCAACATAATAGATGAAGATAATGTCTCTATCCTCAGGCCTAGAACTCATGAAGAAGTGAGATTATTTGTTTTCATCTTGGGGCTTACAAAGCCCCTGGGCTTGATAGTTTCCCCTCTGCCTTCTTTCAGGAGTTTTGGGACATTGTGGGTGAAGATGTTTTCCTTGCTTCCAAAGATTTCTTTAAATCTGCAAAACTTCTTAAGCAACTAAACAACTCCTTCATATCTCTCATTCCTAAAAATTCAGACCCTCGAGCCATGGCCAACTTCATATCTATAAGCTTATTTGATACCATCTATAAAATCTTCTCCAATATTTTGGTTAATAGATTGAAGCCACTTCTAGAGAAAATGATAATCCCTTGCCAAAAATGTTTTGTCCCAGACTGTAAAATTTAGGATGCCACTATCTCCATGCATGAAATCCTTCATTCTATGGATAGGAGTAACAATATAGGTATGGCTTTTATACTTAACATCTCAGAAGCCTATGATAAGGTTTTAAGAAATTTTCTTCAAACAATCCTTGCTAAGTTTGGCTTCAATCAATCAGTTTTAAACCTCATCAAAGAATGTATTTCCACAGTCAAGTATTTTGTTCATATAAATTGAATGCCCCATGGCTTCTTTAGTGCGAGTAAAGAGATTAGGCAAGGTTACCCTCTATCCCCTTATCTCTTCATCATGGTTGCAGATTTTTTAAGAAAAAATATTTCTAAACTTCTTTAGGAAGGTGTTATCAAGGGGATCAAGTTTGCTACCTCTTTGGACCCCTCAACTAACCAAAAATTTGTAGATGATACTATTATCTTTGGGAAATCCTCTATTGTAGAAGCCAAGAAATTTAAAAATATTCCTCAATAACTATGCCTCCATCTCTAGCCAAAGCATAAAATACACGAAAAGAAAGATATACTTTTTTAACTCCACATAGGCTCTTCAAAATAAGCTGACTACTATTCTTGGTTGTGACAGTGCCCCTCTCCCAACTATCTATTTGGGTCTTCCTCTAACTGTTAAGGAAGTCACCCCCAATTTTTGGAATTTGATGCTAAAAAGATTGCAAGAAAAACTTGTTGGTTGGAAAGGATCTATATTGAGTCATCTAAGTAAATTACAACTCCCTATTGTAAGGAAAGGCTCTAGTGTGGAAATCACTTTTCTAATGTAAATTCACAGGGGAATAATGTAGTACTTTCAATTTCAAATTGCAGAGCATTAAGATTCACACATAAAAGAATAGACAATAATATCAACAGAGAATAGACACCTGATTTATGTGGGAAAACCCTTTCGGAAGAAAAACCCACCACCAAAGAAAAGTCACTTTATTCACAATAAAAAAAATTACAATAAAGTTACAAATCCCTCCACATGTATTAGTTCTCTGATATTCACAACAGCATTACAATCGGCCAACCACAGTCAATCGCAACACTATTACAATGTTCTTTCAACATACAGTCCCAATCAGTCTACCGTTTTGTTTTTTGCTATATTCACTTCGACCCTTCGATTTCCAGGAATCTACTGTCCAAACCAATTTGGTTCGCTCAACTGCCAAGAAGCTCAACCATCGACATTATCCCACATTGGCGCGAAATATTAATAGTCATTAGTTTATAAACAAAAGCTCGAAGACTTTAGGTATCCACGAGTTAGCCCTTTTGATTACCAACTCACTCGTACACCTGTGGTCAAACCAACCATCAGCATGGCCCCACCAAAGTGAACACCCATCGGCACGTCGTTCAAAATGTTAGCTTCATAACCACCACATACAAGTTACGAATTTACCGATCCCCGCGACAAGCCGATACCACTGTCGCCCAGTCGGAGAAAACTCAAACTTCATAACTCCCGCATACAAGTTATGAATTTACCGATCCCCATGACAAGCCGATACCAATGCCACCCAATTGGAGAAAACTCAAACTTCATAACTCTCGCATACAAGTTATGAATTTACCGATCCCTGCGACAAGTCGATACCACTATCGCCCAGTCGGAGAAAACTCAAACTTCATAACTCCCACTGTTGGTTAGAAAGTTCCCAAATGTCGTGACAACGAAGGAGATCGGTCAGTTGGGAATTCACGAAACTTCCAAACTCCGCAACAAGGTTCTTAAGTTAGAGAAATCACCGATGTCGTGACCAACACACTATCGCCCAGTTGGAAAAAACTAAAACTTCATAACTCCCACTACTGGTTAGAAAGTTCCCAAATGTCGTGACAATGAAGGAGATCAGTCAGTCGAGAAGTTACGAAAATTCCAAACTCCACGACAAGGTTCTTAAGTTAGAGAAATCACCAATGCCACAACCAACACATTGTCACCCAATTAGAAACTTTCAGAACCTCGTGACTTAGGTTACAAACTTAGGAACTCCAACAATCGGCCGACAATTAAGACTTAAACAAAACCAAAAAAAATGCTAAGTCTTGAATAGAGATACAAGCCAGCAAGTTGAGGCCGCACAATTTCCAACAATCGCCCACTTGACGAAGACTTACTGGCTTCCTCCAAACTCAAAGTTAATGAAGGTCATGGGCTCCAAGGCCCGTCAAAATAACACACCACCTGTACTTGTTCGTGCTCACGGGCTTTGTCAACGCATCTGCAACATTTTCCAGAGTATCCACCTTTTCTAAACAAACCTTTCCATCCTCCACCATATCTCATACAAAATAATACTACACGTCAATATGTTTCATCTTGGCATGGAAAGTTGGATTTTTTGCCAAACAAATAGCACTCTGACTGTCACAACAAATTAAAATTTTCCTTGTACTAAACCCAACATCAGAACACAAATGTTTAAACCATACAACTTCTTTGCAGGCGTGTGTTGTTGCCATGCATTCAGCTTCAGTAGTGGATAGAGCGACAACAGCCTTTCGCTTACTCATCCAACTAATTGCACCACCATTCAACATGAAAATATATCCACTAGTGGATCTATGGCTATCAAAGTCCCCTGCCCAATCAGAATCCACATAACCTCTAATATTGAGAGAATGTTGTGATTCAATCGATTTACCATGATAACACAAAGTGTACTATGATGTACCTTTTAAATATCTAAAAACTCTTTTCACAGCATCCCAATGTGGCCTTCTTGGATTCGCCATAAACTGGCTAAGAACTCCCACTGCTTGGGTAATGTCTGGCCTTGTGCAAACCATTGCATACATTAAGTTGCCAACTGCACTTGCATAAGGCACTCTGGTCATGTCCTCCATCTTAGTAGGATATTTTGGACAATCTTCAACAGATAGTTTTGTTCCCTACAAAACTAGAACAACTAGCTACTTGCAATCAATCATACCAAATATCTCCAGAATAGTGTTAATAGACTTACTCTAGTTGAGCCAATTTTTTTTGCTATTTCTATCCCTAGTTATTTCCATCCCAAGAATATACCTGGTTGCACCAAGATCTTTCATTTTGAACTTTGCAGACAACTGGGATTTTAGATCAGAAATCATAAGCTTACTATTCCCAATGAACAACATGTCATCTACATATAGGGCAATAACTAAGACACGATCATTTTCAGATTTGAAATACACACAATGATCATATTTTGATCTTACAAATCCCAAAGACAAAACAAATGTGTCAAACTTCTGGTACCACATTCTAGGAGATTGTTTTAATCCATACAGAGATTTTTTCAACTTGCATACCAGATGTTCTTTACCTTTTTCCACATAGTGCTCAAGCTGGGACATATAAATTTCTTCTTCAAGATCACCATGAAGAAATGTTGTCTTCACATCCATCTGTTCAATCTCTAAGTCATACGCTACTGCAAGTGACAGAAGAAATCTGATAGATGTCAACTTAGCTACAGGAGAAAAGATTTCTCCATAATCAATTCCCTCTACTTGGGAATAACCTTTTGCAACCAACCTCGCCTTATACTTTTCAACACTGCCATCCAGACCTATTTTCTTTTTAAATACCCATTTACAGCCAATAGCTTTTCTGCCTTCAAGCAAGGCCACCAAACTCCAAGTGTCATTCTTTTCTAATGATGCCATTTCTTCATTCATGGCTTCCAACCAAGAATTTGCATCAGGCATATTAATTGCCTCTTTAACAGTCCTAGGCTCGTCAGTGCTAGTAATCAAAGCATAGGAACAAGTAGAATCTAACATAGAAAACCCATACCTATCAAGTTGCTTTCTTTCACATGTTGACCTCCTCAAGGGTTGAGGCTGAGGTTGTTCTTCTTCTTCAAAACTCTCAGAACTGCTCAAGCTCTCCTCAGATTCAAGTACGTTTTGAATTTTTAATTCCTCTTTATCTGGTGTCGGAGGAATTTCAACTACATTCTTTTTATTTTCTGATTTTATCTCTGACTACAGATCCAAAGTAGAAGGCTTCATCTCATGAAAAATAACATTTATGTTGTACAAAACCTTCTCAGTCATAGGGTTCCAAAGCTTGTATCCTTTTATTCCAGCACTATAGCCAATAAATATACATTTAAGAGCTTTGTTCTCCAACTTGGATCTTTTTTCATTCGGCACATATGCATATGCCTCACAGCCAAAAACTCTAATGTGTCTAAGAGAGGGCTTCTTCCCAGACCATGCTTCCAAAGGTGTCTTCTCAACAAGAGCAGAATTAGGAGAACAATTTAATAAATAACATGTTGCAACTGCCTCAACCCAAAACGTCTCCTTCAAGCTAGCACTGCTCAACATACTTCATGCTCTTTCCATCACTATTTTGTTGAACCTTTCAGCAACTCCATTTTTTTGCGGAGTATAGGGTGTAGTCTTATGTCTTTTAATTCCATGATCTTTACAGTACCTTTCGAACTCATCAGAACAACACTCACTGCCATTGTCAGTCCTTAAACATTTTATTTTCCTTCTAGACTAATTTTCCACAAGGTTTTTAAATTCCTTAAAATGACTGAACACTTCTGATTTACTCTTTAAAAAATACACAAATGCCCTTCTCGAATAATCATCAATAAAAGAAACATAATATTTAGAATTCAATAACGAAGGAACATTTACTGGACCAAACACATCAGAATGAATGTAATCAAGTATACCAGAAGATTTATGAGGACTAGAATAAAATGAAACACGATGTTGTTTACCATATATACATTGTTCACAAAATTCGAATTCAAGGTTACAATCATCAAGCCCTTCAACCAGGTTTTTTATTTTTCAAAGTTTTTAAACCTCTTTCTCCAATGTGGCCTGGCCTGTGATGCCACAACATTTTTTTCTTAGCTGGAAGCTTCATCTCCAAAGAATTAGCTCTCGTTGGAACAATCACCTCTTTCCCTATAGATTTACATGGTTTTTCAGAATCACTGTTGCATTGAACTACATTGGCATCCAACTTATACAAAGTACCAATTCGAGCACCCTTTGCCAATAACATAGAGCCTCTTGTCATCTTACAAACACCATTAGAGAAAGAGACATGTACACCAGCATCATTCAGCCTACTAATAGAAAGTAAATTTTGAGCTAGACCTAGTATATGCATAACATCATTGATTCCCTTCACCCTTCCATCAAGGAATTGAATTCAGAATCTTCCACGACCAACTATATCTAGGAATGAATCTCTTGCCAAGTACACCTTTCCACCATCGTATTTTTCATACTTTGTGAACCAATATCTATGAGATGTCATGTGGAAAGATGCTCCAGAATCAATCAGGCAGACATCATCTGATGCCTGAGTTGCCAAGGCTACAATGAAGGCATCTGCTTCGCTTTGAGAAGAATCATTGTCAAAAGAGTTCTTCTTCTTCTTTTTATCCTCTTTGCAATCCTTTTGGACATGACTAGGCTACCCACAATTCCAACACTTCACCTCGGACTTTTTTCCAGGAGACTTTGATCTCCCTTCTGATTTTGATTTGGATTTCATGTCCTTCTTCTTGCCTTTTTCTTTCGATCGACCTCGAACAGCAAGAGCCTCCTTCGCCATCTCAAGAGATTTTCTTCTCATTTCTTCTGATAACAAAGAAGCAACAACATCTTCCATCTTAAAAGTGGATATTGTACTCCCAATGGCCATCACCAACTGATCCCAAGAATCAAGCAAAGAACATAACAACAACATACATTGATCTTCTTCTTCAATCTTCACACCCACAGATGTTAACTGAGCAATCAACATGTTAAAAGTATTCAAGTGATCAGCAATGGATGCTCCTTCCTGCATTTTCAAAGAATACAACTTCTTCCTCAAGAACAACTTGTTTACCAATGACTTGCCCTAATAAATATCTCCAAGTCTTTTCCACAAGGAGGTTGCAGTCTTCTCTTCATGCACATTAAGAAGAACAGAGTCTACCAAACATAGCCTTAGTAGCCCCTTTGATTTTCAATCTACAAGATCCCAATCTTCTTGCTTCATGCCAGAAGGTTTTGTTCCAGACACAAAAATCCAAAGATCATAATCAACCAATAGATCTTCCATTTTGAGTTTCCACAACTCAAAATTGTTGTCATTGAATTTCTCAATTTCAATCTTTCCAGATTTACTTGCTAGTGCCATCTCAATCTGTAATTTGACAATTACCAGACTTCTACAAGACTCCCACTGAACAGAATTGGCACAAAAAATCCAACCAACCCACAAGGATAACACAACTGGCCAGGCTCTGATACCACTTGTAAGGAAAGAATCTAGTGCAAAAATCGCTTTCCTAATGTCAATTCACAGGGGAATAATGTAGTACTTTTAATTTCAAATTACAGAGCATTAAGATTCACCCATAAAAGAATAGACAATAATATCAATAGAGAATAGACACCTGATTTACGTGGGAAAACCCTTTCGAGAGAAAAACCCACCACCAAAGAAAAGTCACTTTATTCACAGTAAAACAAATTACAATAAAGTTACAGATCCCTCCTTCACAAGTATTAGTTCTCTGATATTACACAGCAGCATTACAATCGGCCAACCACAGTCAATCACATCGCTGTTACAATGTTTTTTCAACATACAGTCCCAATCGGTTTGCCATTTTTTTTTTGCTATATTCACTTCGACCCTTCGATTTCCAGAAATCTACTATCCAAACCAATTCGGTTCGCTCAACTGCCAAGAAGCTCAACCGTCGACATTATCCCACATTGGCATGGAATATTAACAGTCATTAGTTTATAAACAAAAGCCCGAAGACTTTAGGTATCCACGAGTTAGCCCTTTTGATTACCAACTCACTCGTACACCCATTGTCAAACCAACGATCGGCATGGCCCCACCAAAGTGAACACCCATCGGCGCGTCGCTCAAAATGTTGACTTCATAACCACCGCATACAAGTTACGAATTTACCAATCCCCGCAACAAGCCGATACCACTGTCACCCAGTCGGAGAAAACTCAAACTTCATAACTCCCACATACAAGTTATGAATTTACCGATCCCCATGACAAGTCAATACCACTGTCGCCCAGTCAGAAAAAACTCAAACTTCATAACTCCCACTATTGGTTAGAAATTTCCCAAATGCCACGACAACGAAGGAGATTGGTCAGTCGGGAATTTACGAAACTTCCAAACTCCGCAACAAGGTTCTTAAGTTAGAGAAATCACCGATGATGCAACCAACACATTGTCGCCCAGTCAAAAAAAACTCAAACTTCATAACTCCCACTGCTAGTTAGAAATTTCCCAAATGTCGTGACAACGAAGGAGATCGGTCAGTCGGGAAAGTTATGAAACTTCCAAACTCCGTGACAAGGTTCTTAAGTTAGAGAAATCACCGATGCCATGACCAACACACTGTCGCCCAGTTAGTAACTTTCAAAACCCTGCGACTTAGGTTACAAAATTAGGAACTCCAACGATCGGCCGACAATGAAGACTTAAACAAAAGAAAAAAATACTAAGTCTTGAACAGAGATACAAGCTAGTAAGTTGAGGCACAATTTCCAACACCTATTACTACTCTTCAAGAGATTCTTGTTTATTTCCTATCCATATCCAAAATTCCTAGATTCATAGCTAGAAAATTAGAAAGAATTCAAAGAAATTTTCTTTGGTCTGGTATAAAGGAGAAGAAAAAATTGGCTCTGCTAAGCTAGGATATTGTTTGTATTCCCAAAACCAGTGGTGGGCTTGGGATTAGAAAAATTCAAACTACAAATAAATCTCTTATAGCTAAGATTGGTTGGGATCTATTGTAACAATAAGGGTTGGTGTACTATTTTGAATGCCAAGTACATATATAATGTTCCCTTTATTAGAAGCCTTTACACCAATGCACACCCCCATGGTTCTTTAATATGGAACAATGTCATCAAATCAAAACAATTTCTCCTAGGTGGTCTAAGATGCAAACTAGGGAATGGGTACAAAATTATTTTTTGGTATGATTCTTGGATATTGGGGCACCCCCTTAATGAATTTGAATTCAAGGACCTTCAGGATCCTACCTCAAACTACTTTGGTAGGAATGTTGTCAATTACTTCATTGGACAACTGGGCTCCCAAAAATGGACAATGTTGGAGAGATGTTGCCACAACACTCAAGGGTTAACTCAAAAAGCTTGGTACCTCTAGAAATCCCTCTCATTCATTAGAATTCATATGTTCTAGAAAGAATATAGCTTCTTTTGGGATAAGGAAAGTAAAGGAAACCTTACTACCAAATTAGCTTATAGTCTATTGTCGAAGCATAGTTCATGTGAGAGATTTTGGAAACAAATTTGGAACCGACATCTAATTCCAAATATTAACTTTTTTGGTAGACAATTTCCCACAATAGGATCCTCACCCATGGAAACCTAAGGAAGATAGGGCTCCATATCCCAAATAGATGCTCTTTATGCAAAATGGATGAATAATTTGTGTCTCACCTATTACTACATTGCCCCATTGTTGTTGATATTTGGGCCTCTGCCCTACAAAAACTAGGTGTTTACTGGTCAATGAATGATAATGTCAAAAGTCTTGTAAAAAATTGGGTTTGACCTTTTACTCACCACCTAATAAGGGAGATTTGGAGAAAAGTCCCCCCCTTCATTTGCTAGTGCATCTGGAAGGAAAGTAATAATAAGATATTTCATAATGAAGAAAAGAACCCCAAGGTGGTATTTGGTATTTTCTCCAAGTTTCTAATAGAGAATGTATCTTTATGTTGTTGGAAATACCCAGGGAGGCCCCCCAATGAAATGGAGGTCAATCTAGCCTGCAATTGGGGAATACAATTAAACCCAAACTCCTTAGATAGGGTTGCAAAAGGAAACCCAAGCCTTGTTATTATGGGGGTATCATAAGAGATTTCGAAGGAGAATTTATTACTAGTTATACTGGGGTATTAGAGAGCAATCCTCTATGACTATTGAAGCTATGTCTATGCTTGGTGGTATCAAAATATCTTTATCTATAGGGATAAAAATTCTACAAGTGGAAGGAGACTCTAAAACTATCATTTATGCTATCAAAGGAAAAGGTTTTTTTGGATGGTCCTATGATGATACCATTGTGATATCCAGAATATCCTAATGAAATTGGAAAGCAAAAAAATATCTCATATTTGTAGAAAAGGAAATAAGTTTGCTAATGCCATGGCCAACTTAGGGATATCTTTGGATTCTATGAGATTTTGGAGAGACTACTCTACTCTTCCATAAAAAGTCAAACATTTGATCCTTGAAGAAAATAAAACTAGTATCCAAAATAAGGAGAGTTGTTGATTTCTTAAAAGCTCTAAATTTATTGCTTACTCTTGTCATAGCCCTTATCATGGGTAAGTTGATGTGGGAGTGGATGTTAAACATGGATTGGTATAGGTGGACCTTCTGGGCTATTACTAATCTATACCGTAAGTTGAGGTGGAATGTGATCTTATGCAAAATGAAAAAAATGTGCATCTTGAGATCCACTACACTTGGCACACATGAGGCTCCCCTTCCTACTATAAATGAGATCATCACTAGATTTGGTTGGAAGGGAGGAAAAAAGGAAACCCATATCTTGAAACCTATAATGAATAACTACAACTCAAATATTGTTTACTAGACCATTATTAGCAACCCCCAACTCATGACATCGTTGAATTATTTCAAGTTATGCTTCTTCAATGACAAGCTTTTGGAAAATACTGCTAGCGTGTGGGATTATGTAATCACATTTATTCAGGACAATAAAACATCACATCGTCCTACATATCTCAAGAAGGGTCATGGTATTATTTATCCTTTTTGATTTTTACTGGCCCTTTCCATATTCTTGGTTACTTCAAACCCATCAAGCACTTTGTTCTCTACTGCCATCTTAGCCAAGAAAAATAGATAATCTTGATTTAGAGAATGGGTGGGGATAAGGTTTAGAAAAATCCTAGCTCTTGCAAGGAATTTCATAAAGATGCCCTCATTTGGCATATATATGTTGAGGGAGGCCTGACACCTTTAATGGAGAGCCTCAATTGACATGATGAGAACCTGACAATTTAGATTGCTAATGGATGGAGTAATCAATAGGTTAATTTGGGTGGTATTTATTTTGAGGTTAGTGAGGAGATTATAGCTAAAGTGACTGCTTTCTCATGCAATGATCAAAAAGTCAAGAAACGCACTAAAGTCTAGGACGCCGATAGCATGGACCAATTTTTCAGTGATAATGAGAACCCCACCAAATTACATCTAGGATATGACAAGAGAAAGTTGTCTGCATTGTGGGACCAGGTTTGTCTGGTGATAATAAAATATTTAACTCTAGAGAGTAGGTTTAAATTGTTTCTATTACCATATGCCTCTGTTGAATCATTCTAGGCACCATCTACTTATAAGCTTCCAATTTTTCCTTCTTTCATCCCTTGAGCTTTTTGTGAAAGAGGTTATCAAGCTCTCAGCTAGGAACCTTGAGAAACCCCCTTATCCAACTCCATCATGCTTATTATGAGATTACACCATTTTCATCTTGTGTTATTGCCCCAAACCTATTAGCACTAGCCTTTTAGAAGAGGTACCAAATATGAATCCCTCCCTTGAAACCCCTTAAACTCCCTCAATGTTGTCAAACCTAGTACCAAGTGTAACCTAAATCCTAATGCCAACAAGCCCACTCCTGAAACTAACCCTAAAACCCAAGCCATACAATCTAAAAAGAAGAGTAAAACTAACCAAATACAGAGCTAGAAAACAATGACAGTGGGGCTTTATAAGCTAAAGAATACTTCTATTAAAAATTTGAGCAAATATGTTGTGAAGAAAAACCCGGATAATAAAAAGAAAAGCTCTATCACCTTCTTTGTTGAAGAAGTAGACTTTGAGAATGACGAAGGTGAAGATATCGCTAATAAGACTTGTGATGAGGAAAACATGACTATTACTTAGCCCAAAGTTGGTTCTGATCCTTCCAATGTGAGAAGATCCAATAGGTTGGTTAGCAAGTAGAGGCCAAAGGTTATTATTGATGAAATATCTAGTAATTCTAAACATGACAACAGACAGGATAACAGTAATGAGGAGATGGAGGAGGGTGTTGACATTAACATTGATGGTCCAAGAGACTTCCTCAAGCTCAATAAAATGATCATGGAGGAATCCACCCCCCTCATGAGCGTAAAGATGATGTGAGACACCTCTATGAGAAAACGACTCAAGATTGCAATGCTTTGATGACTTGGGTCAACACTCTTGAAAGGAAGCTTAATCGTCTCACCTGCTTCACTCTCAAAAAGATCCATCAGTCTATGGTCACTCTGACTTTGGTACTCTAGGAAGAAATTAAAAAACATGACCTTGCTACTAAACCCAACTCTAGTCAAGCAAAGATGAATGTCTTCAAATTCCTCATGGAGGAATCAAAGAACATCTCCAAGTAGGGGTGTCTTGGGGGTTACTTTTTGGTCGCTTCATTTGTCGGTTTTGTTTCTCTGTTGTTATTTTGTTGTCTCTAATCTGTTGTTTTTATGATAATCTTGGTTATCTAAACCTTTTTCCCTTGTGGCCTTTTGTGTTAAGGGTACAACACCCTATAAATGTTTCTTATTTAATCAAAAATGATATATAATAAGTGTATAATAAATATATAAACTATGTAGTCTTTTTCTTAAATGAGAACTAGAATAATCAATCATATACATAACTCTATAAAGGAAAAACTTGATTATATTTATACATATGTATGTATGTGATTCACTTTATTAACCTAAAGGTCAGAAGCCTAGAGTGGATAGGATAAAATTTTAATAAACCAACTGCATTATTGCTCATTCATCTCTTTCAATAATTTCTCATGGTTTAGCCTAATAATTAATGGTTTTCATTAACATTTAAAGTTAGGTATAAACCCTTGAGTGATTCAATCAACAAATTTAACATAGTTTAAAATAATTAAACCTAAAGAGTAGCATTGTAAATTAAAATGATAGATGTGAATTAGAAAAGGAAATCTTTGTAATCAAAGTTGACCTAAATTTGTTGGGTTTAATAGTTGTAGGCCCTTGATCTTTCCCCAATGGTGAAATCAACTCACTTTCACCTAGTGATCTAAATGAGGATTGACCCATGTGTGGGTTTTTTGTAGAGGTGTCTCTTGGGTAGACATTTGAACCCACCTAGATTAGGTATCCATAATTTAAGGGTGTGTAAGGTTGATTTCACATGCCTACTCATATCTTCCCTTTTTTCACTCTTTGGTGGTGTGTCATGATAACATTGCATGTGCAAAAATATCCAGTGCATGCATAATATTTCCATGTGTGCATAGTAGATTCAATGGTGAGGATTTTGGGCATGTATAAGTGTGGTTTTATTGGACCACTTATTATTAATCCTCAAAAAGTCCTGAATCAAGCAGTACCTGATGAATCAAAGTGTGAATCGAAAGACACGCTTGTTTGGAAGTTGACATCTTGTCACTCTGAGCTAAGCCCCAAAGAACTTTATACCTTTGGGAAGTGAAGGTGAAGGGTGGGTTACCCCTTTCTCCCGGCTTATTGGCAAGATTTTGCTTCCGACTTATACCTAGTCAACCTTGTGAAAACTCACTTGAGACCTAATTGGCCATACCCCACTTGACTAGTCATCAGGCTTGTTGTTGTGTATTCAAGTGTTTGCTTAATCATAACATCTAATCTTGGAAGACAAACTTATCATTGTGCTTGGTGTGTGTGTTCATGCATTTACATGTGAAATATTGTGTTTGATAGTGCCCAAGTCAAATTTCTAATAAACTCTTGCCACATCATCCAAATCATACAATCTTGTCATTCCATATCATATCCTAATCATCATCATCTCTTTAATCCAATCAACATCATTTTACACCATGAAAACATTGGAAGACATAGCACAAGAGGTTGTTCACATGCTTCACACTATTAAAACAATTCAAAAACCTTTTCCCAAAAAAATCATTCACGAATTCCATGACATAATACAAAAACTTCAAGCAAACAAGTCACCTCAAATCCAACACCTCGTAGCTCAAGCCCAATACCTCATAGCCACATGTCAAATCCAACAACCACAACATCATCCCCTATCCATTCATTATCAACCAATTCCACCTCAACCTAAGGTGTCATCCCCTTCCACCTCATACCAATCTAATCCATCCACTTCTTCGTGTGTCAGTACCACATCAACCTATCAATCCACATCACGAAAAACACATCTGAATTTAAGTCCACCTGGGAAACAAAATCAAGAGCCTTTAAGTTCTCATGCAACCATTCACAAGGGGAATACTGATATAGGTTATGTACTCTCAAAGTATATATACAATAAAAATAAAAAACCTAAGCCAACACCTTCCACCCATACACCTCCAAAGGATGTGACCCAAGGGCTACAAGCAAGGAATCAAACATCACCATGTCCTCCAACACATATACTTGAACAAACAAAAGAGTCCTCAAATGTCATGCCAAGTCCTTCAAGTCAACCATGTCATCCACAACCCCTTGAGTCAATTCAAGAGTCTCATGTCGTAAGTTCAAGTCATCCTCTTTCATGCTCCTATGTTGTTGACCATCAAGAACATGCCAAGTCTCTCCATGAGAAATCCCTATCCACTTCCATTCAAGCAACCCAAGAGGTATGTCAAGAGTCTACTCCCAAGCATGTGGAAACATCAAGCCCTAGTCCTAATCAAGATCAAATCATTTTCATCCAACCTATCCATAATCTATATCATTTTTATGATCAAGATGATATCCATAATGATGAAGAGCCTATCCATGAGCAACTTGATCCTATACCCATCCATGAGAAAGAGGTCCAAAATACACCTACCCTTGACAAAGATTTCCATCCCAATTATATCATCCACAACAATCCCATCTTTGACCAAGAAGTCCAAAATGATCCACTCCTTGACTTTTATGCCATTTATGATAAAACATTCAAGGATAATCCCATCCAAACTCCATCAACATCCACTTCCCATGATGAGATAAGTTCTTCCCAAGCCGACATAGAAGATCAAACAAACACCTTGGATCTAAGTGAACACAATTCTAATCAAGATCCTACTGATCCTCCATCACCCACTATCGACCCCATTGTAAGTCCTCCATCATATCCTATTGGCCTTTCCACCCTCATTCATGAATGTTCCTCCTTAGAACAACAAAAACCATTATCTTCCCTTGCTTCATCTTCTCCATCCAATAAGGAACTCATGTCTAGTGTTCCACCTACACCTAGTCTCATTGTCCATTGCACACTCCAAAACATGAACCACCAAGGTAAAGTTCTAGACCTTCATGAACGAGATGTTTTGGAGCCCATCCATGTCAAAGTCCCTCCACGCTCTTATGACCTTGGACCTACACCCCAAGGACAAAAACCTAAAGATGTTGGTATTTCCCCCACGCCATCCTAAGTCCACTTTCCATCATAAAGCCTATCGTATCCCTAAAACATATGTTGCCATTCCCCCTCCATCATCCTACAAATGTCAAAAGCATGTGACCATACACCTTCCACCATCAACTTTGCCACCATTGCTTCCAACTCCTAATATTCCACCATCAAATCTTCCACCATTGCTTCCAACTCCTAATATCCCTCCATCTAATCTACCTCCACTTCTCCCAACACCTAATATCCCCATTATCCAATCCCCTTATCCCTCCATCCATAAATACCCTAACATTCCTAATCATGACCAACAAATGCACACATTGTATAAACATGAAGCTTCCACCCATTCCACCATATCCATGGGATTCAAAAGCAAGAATTTCAATGCCTCTACCTATAAAGTCAAAAATCCTAAGGGTTCTCATGCCTTAGGACATCAATACAAAAATTCAAATCAAAATACATCCAAAAAGGTATATAAGCCCATAACTCCAAAAGTAAAGACCAAAACTAAAATGGTTTGGGTACCTAAGAAAAAAGAAATCAAGTTAAATGAGGCATCCACATCACAAAAATCCCAACCATCCACTTCCATCCCACATTCTCATTCCATTCAAAAGTCTCAAATTCCTAAAACCCACAAGAAAAATAAAAATCATAAAAATACTAAGTCTATGTGGGTACCTAAATCACTTCACCCCCCACCTCCTAAGCAAACATCTCCATTGCTTCCTACACCCCATCCACATCAAAAGCTTCAACGTTTATCACAGTGTGTGCAACCATTGGTCATGGTTCCCTTCCATTTCACAACAATCCCACATACCTCCATCTCCCCATCCTTCAACTACTATCCTACATATCTTCCCAACCACCTTCCTATGGTCCATGCTTTTGCATAAACCTATCATCCTCCCTACATAATCCACATCATCATCCACTATTCCCCATCCATTCTTACATAAGCCTTTCATAATCCGCCATCTACCTAATCCATCCCTTTCATGTCATCCCTTACCAACATCTATGAGCATTTGACATGGTCCATGCAATGACATCCATCTAGTGGGACTATCACCTTTCACAGAACTAGACACTTGAGTCCTTCCTATCCATATTCGCCTTCTCCTATCCAAAAATTCAAAATAAAACAAAAAAAAAAAAAAAAGTAAAGAGAAATCCCTTCGTCCAATGGTGAAAACCTGGTAAACAGGCGCCTTGGATAAGTACCATGATGAAAACCTAGCAAATAGGCGTCATGTGTAGGTTGATCTTATATGTCACTTACACTTGGGGGCACAATGTCTTATCTATCCAATCTATCATTTTCATGTCATATCATTTCCATCTTACCTACCATCTTTAGCCATCATACATACCTATTATATTGAGTCCATTCATCCACCCTTCTTCTTTTGATCTTGATGAAGATATAGGGGAAAAATGTTGAAACATGCTTTGGATATCTTTTGATATACCTCATCCTTCCAAACAAGCCTATCATTATACTATTGTCATAAGCTTTGTCATGAAAAATCCTAAGTCTTGTATTTAGAATGGGGCATGTTATTCCTATGCAACATAGTCTTTGGAGATCACATCCTTGCTATCTTATGATGCATATATCCATTTCATTCACTATGACTTATCCTTTCCATCCATCCATATATCATGAGCCTTTTATCCCTTATCCCATCACCCACCCTTTCATCCATCAATCCCATCATCCTTGCACCTAGACTTGGTTTTCCCCTTGTTATTGGTATCTAGCACAAAGGCTACTCAAATTTTCATCCTTTGACACCTCAAAACATCTCAAAACTCCAAAAAAAAAATCAAAACATTTCAAAAATACATTTCAAAAATACAAAAAAATCAGAAAAAGTCCTGAAAAAATACAAAAAAAATCAAATATCCAACAAAAATCCAAGCAATAAAATCATTTCAATCACATCAATTCTTCTATCCAATCATTCAACCATTCCACCAAATCAATCATCTTCATCAAAACCATTGCAACCAATCCACTCAATCACAATCATTCCAATCAAATCAATTCTTCAATTCAATCAATTGATTATCTAATCAAATCACTTCAACCTAAATCATTCCAACACATCAATTCTTCTATTCAATTCATCACATCCTATCATCCAATCAATCATCATATCATTACAAACAGTTTCTTCAAATCAATCAAATCATCTTCAATCATTCCAAGCAATAATCCAAATGCAAGTCAATCCTTAATCCATACCAATCAAGTCGATCAATCTTGTCAAATTATCCAATCACATCCTTTGGTCTTGATCCTAATCTTGTCGTAAACCAAATCAACCAATCAACCAATCAATTATCATCATCCTTGTGTTGCTCTAGGGATATATCGCTTCCCAACAATGACAACACTATCAACATCATCAATCAATCAATCAATCAATCAATGGTTTACAGCTTGACGGGGGCAATTCCTTGTTTGTTTTTGTATCATTTGTGCATGCTTGCTTGCTTGCTTTTGTGTGTTATCATTTTATCTTGCATTTGTATCAAATCCATATCATTCCAGCTAATATTCATATCTTGTGTGTGTTGGAATATCTTTTTGCATTATCCTTTGCATCTAAGGTCACATAATACCTTTTGTGCATTAGGACTTTAATGCTCTAAGTTTACTTCCTCATACATCTAGACAAGGTTGTATTACGCTGGGGCACGAGACACATCGTCACCTTGGTCCTTATACCTTGGTGCATAACGTCTAGTGCTATATCAAACATCATGGTTGCTCACTTTCATTGCAGCATAGCGCATCCTTTCATCTCCTTCATCCACATTCTCTCTTGCATCATTCAACTTATCCCTCCTTTATCATTTCATTTCATTTCGAGAGAATACCGTGTTTGTCCAACCCACCTATCCTCTCGAGGGGGCATCATCAACATCAAAAATCAGAAACATATCAGGGGCAAAAAAAATTATTTTCTTTGAAGCAATGCGTTTCACACATCACTTCAAAGAGGGGCAAAATGTATACGCATAAAAATGGTCATGTCTATAATCCTGGCAATTAATTAAATATTTATTATTTAATTAATTTTTCTAAAATCCTCTACATATGATTAAGTTTAATTAATTTAATTATATTGTTCATTCATCTTATTCTTCTTCCATAATTAAATAAATTTATTTTATTTAATTATTTTCATATGTCCACTTAATTATTTAAATAAATACATTCTATTTATTTAAATTAATTATCACTGTTTGAATTTAAATTAAATCTTTTGATTTAATTAAATTTAAATATCCCTTTTCTTCTATTTAATTTTCTTCTTCTGATTAATTAAATGTTTCATTTAATTAATTTCATAAAAGTGATTTAATTAAATAAATTTTATTTAATTAAAAATATCTTATGCTTTCTTTCCAACTCACAATTAGGTATTTTTATTTAATTGTGCAATCTTCTCATATCATAATTAAATATTTTATTTAATTATGAAATATTCTGCTTTTTTCAATAAAACATGATTAAAGCTCTTTTCTTATCACCACCTTTCTTCTGCTTTTAAAAAACTTAATTAAATATTTTATTTAATTAAGAAAAGTTGAATGTCCTCCACAAATAAATAATTGATTTTTTTAATTAATTATTTATCAGCTTTAAATCTTTCTTTTATTCTTATCTTCTCTTCTTTTTCCTCTTCCATAAAAATAGAAAAATCTTGTTTTTAGGGTTCTTCTATTTTCTCTTCAATTTCATCTATCTTCAGCCGTTCGATCTGCCAGGAATTATCACAACCGTCAATCAAGACAGCCAATCAAAATCATTCGAAAAATTATATAAATACCTGTGTGAATCCAAGCATTGATAATAGGCAATTAATTAGAATTCATGCACTTAATTCATTTAGAGTTCATTTATCATAGCATCATGTTTATTTCAAGTTTATTAGTTCAAATCATTATCATAGTTTAATCTTGCATCTACATCATATCAAAATCTCGTTCTTTAGGAAGAAAGTTTGTTGAGCCTAGCCTACGATCTGAGAACACAAAGCTAGAATCGGCAAAAACACTAAAGATAGAGGACAATAGGACGACAATGGAAGCAGGATACTGAGTTTGCACTTCTTTACTCTTTATATTTTGCTTTGATATAATGTCCTATTGGTGTGTTTGAACAGTTATTTTTAATTCGTTTACGCATCTAATTTTCATACACACAGTTCTAGTTATAATCTTTGGAGCGTTATAAGCTTTGTCTTACATAGGTGTCTAGATTTCCTAATTTTTACTAGATAATTAGCTAAAATATAGAGATTGATGTCTTAGGCACTTGAAGAGTGTTATTTTTGCATAAATAGTTTAACGACCTTACAATACCTAGTTATCATGGCATAAGTAACTGTTATAGTGTTATCCTTGAACACGTTGATAGTAAGGAAGAATTTTAGCTTTAAATTTTGGTAAAGCCTTATCTTTGCTCCTAGCAATGAAATTTATATTTGTGGGGGAGTTCACTACCAACCTAAGATTATATTATTGGATAATATGACACCTGAAGCAACTTTGGCTAGTAGGATCTTGTAAAACTAGTACTTTTGAACATATACTTTATTAAAGTATAATGTGGGCACTTGCATAGTCTCATGATTTGGTATGTTGGGTAGGGTATGTATTACCATGTGGGAAAGATTATGTTAAAAAATTATAACTAGTTGACTAATGACTTATGTACCTCACTTCATTGTAACCCCGATGTGTTATGGGTTAGCCAACCTTTGTAAAAAATATATATATATATGTCCTATTTTAAGAGGGCTTATTGATTGAGATGATAAAATGTGCAAGGGGCCTTAGATAGTCTTGTGTGCATAGTGATCACTCTAACCATGTTGAACATGTGTTAGTATAAATTTTTGACATATATGTGTAAAAGAGAATATTAGGAGCTATCACATTATGCATCCTCACAGTTAAAGTTAATGATAATAGGAAGATAGAGACCAACCCCTTCTAATAGAAACCTTGTGCCATCTTATATGTCACTTCTAGATAATCTCCTAGTATCATGCTTATATTTTGTGATACTCTTAAGCATTGTGTTGTAATACTCTTATATTCACTTTTGGTAAGACTCTCTTTTAATAAGGATAAGGAATCTACAAAACCTTGTTGCATGTAACATATATTATGAATCATTTTGGTTAATTATAAACATATGATTAGTACTCTAACTACCTTATAGGAGGATAAAATTAAAATAAAATTATTGTGGGCATAGTTTCCTTTCCCCTTGGTTAGATGTATAAGTCTTGCTAATATGACTAATATCTTTGGGAAGAAATTTTTCATTATTGAACCTACACATAATTTTGTGTTTCTAAAATGGCCTTTTGGATAGGATGTATGTGCACTAGTGGGAGCATAAGTGTGATTATTCCTTTCTTTTAGGAATGTTTGGAGTGCAATAGAAAGGTGGTTCCTTCTATTGTATTATTTGTAGATCTAGAAATTATATTTGAATGTAAATATAACATGATGGTAGCAAACTTGGACATGATTGGAAGGGAAAATAAAATGAGCTAAAGTATAGGAGAACAATAACCCTCCAATTTTACTTCAAAAAAATAGTTGGACAGTTAGACATAAACGAATAAGATCGAGTGAAATAAAGTTAGCATGAAAAACATAATGCTTATGTATAAATAAATGTGATTTGAAAAATCAAACCATATTTACGACATGTTGATGTGTGATTGAAACTTAGTTAATCATATCTCTATAGGAAATACCAGAGCTATGCAATTGATTTTAATTATGAATTTGGTAGGAATGAGTAAAATTCATGTGTGTCTTCTTGAAGTGTAACATGATAAAGTAGGTACAAATCTAAAAATATGATGGCATAGGGATACCAGTAAACGTAGAGATTATACCTAAAATGGACATCATGAATGATTCACTTATGTACACCCTTTGGGATACTTATGTATGTATAACTTATAAGAAAATTTACAATGCAAAACAAACAGAGAAAAACAACAAGCACAAATTTATGATAATATTTACATGGAAAACCTAGTAAAATTATACCAGGAAAAAACCATAGGCAAAGATCTTTTGTATTTTATTTCTCAAAGAATTCACAATTACAAAAACCTTTAAAATATTACCGAAAACATTACTTTGAAAGAGTATAAGAAATCCAAGTTGTAGATTCCTTGTCAAATAAAACTTTCCAAAAGAATAAAGTGTGACCCATGCAACTACATGTTGAATATTTGTCAAAATTACCATTAATAGGGAGTCCCAAAAAAAAAATTGACTTTGTTGGAAATTCCTTCGCTGTCCAATGGGCTACGACAACCCCCTAGGACCCCTCATCATTTCAAGTTTCAACCTCTGGTTGAACAAAAGGCCTTCAATTGTGTCGGGAACATACCTAAAGCAATAGTTAGATATCAATGTCAACTATTCGTCACTGTTGGAATGATAATAAAACTGACTTCATATTCCAACCTAAACGACTATGTTTTAGATTTGTTGATCATGTAAAAATGTGGTAAGTATGTGCTAATATGTTCCTTAGGAAGGAAAGTGTATAAAATATATCTCCATATGTTCTTATGTATAGTATGGTGTTATTGTTTTCCCCTAGCGTTATCCCACCTTCTCAAGTGAGAACATCCTATTGTAACTAAGGTTCAAAAGAGAAGGGACCTCCCTGGGAAGTTTGTGACTAGCCATGGTCATTAGTCCCCAAATGAATCCCCCACACTTTTAGACCACACTAGTTGGTTCATTGCACAAGCCTAATTCCTTATTATTTATCCCATGGGTTGAGGATGGATCCTAATGTACTTGAGATTACTCTTATTTTAATTATAGAGACTTGGAATTTTAATTGGCATAAGCACTTGAGAAAATTATTGAGTTGGGTAATTAACATCATCATGAACTATTGGAAACTACTCTCAAATATGAAAATCCAACATAATCTTCAAGCATAGATATTATTTTTGATAAAATAAGCAGCATTTACAAGGTGTTGTACCCTTTACACGGAAAGCCCAAAGGGCCAAAAAGAAGCTAGTTCAAACCAAGAATGAACTAGGAAAAGAGGACAGACCACACACAAAAATAGCTGACAGATAGCCATCGAACCATAGATGAGGACTAGACAACCCCAAAATTTGAGGGGACTAATCTAACTCCCTTAACCCTAGGCCACGAAGATACGACAGATCAAGGGAGTCCCTTCTTCTTACTCAGCACAACAAACTACGAAGACTCATAATCCAAGTCCACTGAGCAAGGCGAGAGAAGCGGATCCACAATAGCCACCAAGGCCAATGAGCCACCACTCAGCAAGGGATTCGACAGCATAGCGGAGGAGACAAGATCGATCGATGGACTAGCAGAGGCATTCAATGATGTTTGGGCAGGCACAGATAGAATAACGTCAGCAGATCGAGCCAACAATGGCTCCATGAAAGGCATAACCAGAAGAGGAGCAGACACAAGCTCCCAAGAAGACTCAATAAGATCATCCTCCACAAAAGAAACTTCCAAAGGAGGAGAACCCACCATGAGATGATCCGAGAGAGCATCCTTCCATCAAGTAGTAGGGCCCTTGCGGCGGGAATGTGGGCAACTAGAGGCCAAATGACCCACAAAGAAGCATCTCCTACACCGAAAGGGGAGACCCTCATAGTCCAAGAGCTGCTTCCAAGTTTTTTCCTCCACCAATAAGACTACATCACCATGGAGAGGTTTGTAGATGTCCAAATCAACTAATACACGAGCTACCGTAGTATGCCCAAGCTCCCGAGTCATAGAGTCCACCATTAAAAAGCATCCAATGTTGTTTCCAATAGCTTCATAACATGAATCCTCCCAAAACTAAAGATGGAGATTTGACAGTCGGACCCAAACTGGTTTGGTGTTCAATGGCTCTGTAAAGGGATTGAAAGAATGAGACCAAGGCTTGATGGACTATGAATGAATACCCCACATCCATCCCCTGTCTAGCACACAGGCTCGCTCCATGGAGGAGGTGAAGGTTGCTAAAAAGAAACCCCTTGCCCTAGGATAGAGCTCAATTTTCCCAGACACCACCAACTTCCAGGAGACGGAAACCCAGTCATGGAGATCAAGAAGGGAGGGCCACATGCCATTAAACCTACAAACCATGCCCTGCTTAAAATAGTAATCCTCATTCTGAGAAACCTTAGGACAACAGACCACTACAGGGGAATCTCGAGCATAGGGCAGAGGTCGAACACGGGCCTAAGCAGGAGGCAGAGCACCCACTTTAGCAGCCTCAGAGAAAGACTTCACACAACTCGAAGAACCCCCAACAGACAGAGCAGGAGGAGGGACATCCACCCGCGCAGCATCACCAAGGATAGAGCCCACTATTGCTTGCACAAAATCACTAGACGGAAGAGAGGACCCACCTAAACACCCTGCCTTCCTGTAGTCCATAGCAGAACCCAGCGCCGACGCAACCAAAGAGATCCCAAGCACGTCCATAGGAAGCATGGCAACCCCATCCACAGCCGACCATTGCACAGTGTGCTCCTTCTTCCTGCTCGCACACATTTTTGCATTTGAGAGGGTGGGAATCTTGATTTTAAGCATAGATATTATTACAACTATTGGTTACTAGAAATTGAGATCATTTATGAACCATATGGATGGCCAACCTTCCAATTTCACATGATATTCTACTAGGATAGTTGGAAAGAGCTAGTATGACATTGTGAGTGTATTGACAACTTGGCAATGGAGTTAGTGTGACAAGATATGTGGTAGTGATGGCACTTTACAATTTTATGCATGAAAAATTCATTATTCTCACTCTATGTTGAAACACAGAGGATTATACACATTTTATACTTTAGATATTTCACATAGAACTTTTCAGTATAGCATGTCCCAGGTTGTGTGGGACTTATGCTAGTATGACTTGATAGTACATCCTATGATTCTTATATAGTTCGAGACCACCATGTTATTGCATGCTATTATTTTCATGTGGTTTGATACCACCATTCCCATCCTCACCTTAGGTGGCTTTATCAAAGTTGCATGGTGTATGTAATGTGCAATTTTATGAGGGTATTAGATACTTTAACTTCTTTTATTTTATTAATTTAATTGATGTGTACTTTAATGCGAAACTAGCTTGCATTGAAATCTTATTTATGTACTTTGCGATACTTAACCATTTAAAATTGTATTGGTCCTCTTTTTCTCAAGGACATGTTTAATTTCATTTATTTTAATTTAAATTTGAGAATTTTCTTTGGTGGCCACATTAAATTTTAAACTTAATTTATTTACACTTTCTTATAGATTTAACTTTTAATTTTACCTTATCAAATCTTCTTGGTTTGAGGCATTCTTGATGTTGCAATTTTTGGTACATGTGTATTAATGTGAATTATGTAAACTACCATATACAAAAGGGATCTTTGGTAGGTTTTATGGGAGAGTAAATGGCTTGGGAATCTTATTGTGAAGATGGGAATTACCAATGGGACTGATATGGGATGATCACAATCCATTTCCCCTAGATCTATGTGTGATATGTTAGCACTCCAAAATTTTGAGTCTCATTTTTATGCCTAAACCATGCCTACCAAAGTTTGTAACTGATCTACGATATCTTACCTAAGAAATCTTGAATGATTTCAAGTTTCTAGTCATCATCATCCTTGTCCTTGCTTTAGTTATTTTACCCAAGTTGAAAGTCAACCTGAGGTAATTCATAGTGGGTTGATTGTTTTATCTTTGTCTATGCATTTCCATTCATAGTACTTTATCCAAGTTTGTCAAAATTAGTCTAAATCTAAGGTATTTGATGAACCCTCTTTCTAACAAACCTTTTTGACAAGTTCTCCAATTTGTGAACTTGTCAATCCATCGAAATATAGCTTTTTTGTGAATTTTCCTTGTTGTCTCACTTTCCTTTTCGACTAAATTTTTCGTTCATGAACCCTTTCTACCATCAAATTTTCTTTCATTAATAGTTTTTGGCACATGTCTTATTTTGAAAACTTATTTCCTTACTGAAAAGGAGATTGTCTAAGTTCATTTTTGTTCGATGAAGTTCTAAGTTCACAAATTTTTTTGTTCATTAAAAATAGAGTTAGTCGATGGAGTGTTTTTCCAAAGAAGATGTTCACTAAAGGAAAGAATGAAAATAAATTGAATTTGGCTATTGGTTTCGAGGTTCATAAGTTTTTCAAAGTCTAGGTTCAATGAAATCTCAGTTTCCTGAAGGGTGAATTGACCAAAGGAAACACCAAGGTTGACCAATTTGTGACCACCAATTTTCCATGAGAACAAAGTCATCCAACATCCTGGTTTGCTAACCATTTGGTTTGTCAAAGTCAAGTTTCACCGAAGAAGAGGGCCAAAAGGTTACAAAATTATAATTTTTTTGGTCTTATCTAGGCATGATGGGATTTCTAAGTGTTCCTGACCAAGCTAAGTGTGAACACAAAAGAGATTTGCAACCCACGAGTCTAGATGGAGGATGAACCCCCACAAAATATAGACCCAACAAGCAATTTTGATGTATTTTTCCTATAATTGACTAGAATCACATGTTTTCAACTCGAAAGCTCACTATTAATCTATTCTAGTGGTCACCAATTACCAAATTTGATCAAATGAGGTTGCAAATCAGATTTCCATGATTTACTAGGGAAAAAAGTGATGCCTTCAATGTTTCCCATTCCCTATAGATCGTAAATCTATGACACAATATTCTTTCAACTTCCTGTAGAACACTTTTGTCATCTCAAACATCCATGGTCATCCTTTGTAGTGGATTTCACAAGGGATTTAGAACTCTTCCATGGCACCATCAATGTTCAAACATAATCACGCCATCAAGATTTTCCCTTCCTTATCTACAGATCAAATTGTGTCACCAATTGTTTATTTTGCGTCAATTCTCTTCAAGAAGTTGGGTGACCCTATAACATACCCCTAACATATTGAACGTGGGTTTTATTTTCCTTAGCATCCATTTTCCAAAAAGAGGGGTCGAAGGATAAATTTTTTTGAGAGAGGAGCATAGCAAAGAAAGAGAAATTACACAACTTAACTAGAAGGTTCATAGTTTCTAACTCTAGGTATAGTTATGCTTATGTTGTAATGATTTAGGTTCATCCCGAAAATTGTAATAACATTTGTAACATTTGTAGATTGAATGATTAAAGGAATATTTGATTTTGATTGAGTGTTTCCATGTGCATAGTGTATGTTTATGGATGTGTTTCTAATTAGTTAGCCAACCAAACAACTATAAAATTTTGTTGTTACATTTTTTGTGTGAACACAAAGACTCTGTTGCCCAACTAGATAAAGGCATCAGTCTAATATTTAATGTCTCTTCCCATCATCCTCAACACACTTAAAATCAATAAATTTAAACATATTTCCATTTTCATTTAGTTAGTATGTTCTAAATGTGATGTCTAAATGTTTATAACATCTACATGGCTATCATAAAGCACATTCTCAAACACTTGTATGGGATGTTATTTATTACATAGATGCTCAACCTTACATCTCCAAACTAGCTCATAGGTATTACGATACATTGTGCATTGGGTAAATTATTTGTTGTGAGGTAATTAATTAGTTTATCAGTCATCCATCCAACATTTTAGGGAAAACCACCCTTGGTCTTCCAAAACTAGAAGTGAAGGAGGTCTTACCCACCTCAAGAATTGGTCCTCAATTTCCAACCCGAAGATAGGATTTTGGTGATCTTCCTAGGTTTCACACCCCTAAAACTTAGAAGATTATTAGACCTTAGGGATTTGGGGTCTATAGTTCATATCACCAACATGATATATGTGTGTGGCTTCCTCATGGAGGCTAACCCCCTTAAACAAAAAAGTGAAAGGTATTGGTAAATGTATGGAGGTGTCCAAAAGGAGGGCTCTGAGACCATCTTTCCTTGCAGTTACATGACACATGATAATATAATACTTATGATGTTACTCCCTTTAGAGATAATCTTCTCATTTGGTACAAATTCTAAATTGAGAAACTCTTGATAACTAGTGGTGGTTGGATAATTGTTGCATTGGTTGGTGATAACAAAATTATTGTGTAAGTATACCCCTCTTAGGTGTGAATTGTTCCTCTTGAAATATGTAATCATTTGTGAGCTATATTAAGCTGTTTATGAGCACTTCCTATTTGTGGTAAGTATGAATACTTATGTATAATTTGGTGTTGCTCCTATGTGAGGGGAAGTATCCTCTAGGATACTTATTTAGTGGTGTCTATTCTAGTTGATTATATTGTCATTCCCTTACCACTTGTTTAGGGAGGTATTTTGAATTCTTCACAGGGTTAGATTAGCTTGAAGGTGGGTACTTTACCTCCTTACTGACTTCTAGGAGGAAGTTTAGTCTTAGAGAGGGAGGATGTGAGACCCACCCTAGCATGCAAATATTATGTGTTCTATTGGGAAAATAATTATTTGATTCACTTAGAGATTGGTCATTAAGGTAGGGGTTTATTACCTCAAGGATATACTATAGTAGATAATGATATGAGGATTAAAGTAATTTAGATTACTACAAATGATGATGAAAATTGGCTCATGTAGGATAATCTTAATTGTAAGTTTATGAAGTTTTGGTATTAAAAGCTAATTAGGTGTAATTTTTAGATGATTAACATAAAAATTGTTCAATTAGATGCTTTGTTTATATATGATGGGTTAGGTCATGTTATATGCATTACCCATCAATTGTTTTCTTAATAAATGACTCTAAACAACTATTATCCTTGAGAATTATATTAATTAAAATTAAAATAAATGATTAAATGACAAGGTAATGTTTCATTAGTTTTTTGGGATCAAGTTGATTAATGATCATGTACATGATTGTGTATGATTTTAAATTAAATTGATTTAGCTATGATTACTACAAGGATATATTAACATACAAAATCGAGTGTTTAGAATAATTTCATGGCCAATGGAATGAAGGTCTTTGAAAAACCCTAATGTAGCTAAACTCATAATACCATACTATAGTCCATTTGGAGGTACTATAGTCTCGATGTGATGTAAAGTTTGTAATGTGATAATTTTTATTTGAGATTTTGTTGTGTCCTTAAGTCATTAAGATTTGATATTTATGTTTTGTTAGCATCCTAGTTGGCCATTTTTGGATTTGATCTTTTTGGGGTTTTTAAAGGGTTATAAAATGTCTTACTTTATGTGTGTTTATGTTTTTTGGAGCCCTAGAAAGGGTGCCTATGAGTTAGGTACCTTTTTGATCCATCATCTTGGGCATAGACCAAGATATGACCCATCTTAACTTCCCTTTAAGATGAGTGACGAATTTGGGGTTTGAGGGATACTTGAGTGGTCGCATTCCACCCCCATTCTCCAAAGCTCATTTATGAGCTTGAGAAAACCCACAAGTTCTCTCACATTTGTGAACCACCTTTGTTAGACTTTCATGGGAAGAGTGTACAAGTACACTCCACTCCCCCCAAGGTCTCACACATGTGTGATCACTTGTTGGAGGATGTGTCTAGAGGATGAATGGGAGGGTGACAAATGGCATTCCTCCATTCAATGAATTCAAATTTAAAAGTCATATATATCTTCCTTTGGAGGATGAGAAGAGGTTTCTTTTTATTCTTTTGGTTTTTCTTTTTAATTTTATTTTTAAGATGAGGAGCAGGAAAGAGGAGAGTTGGGAAGGAGGTTTGATTTGGAGGGTTGAGGAGAGCACCACAAACTCTTAATCACTCCCTTGTATGCTTTGAGAGGTAGACTCTCAAACTCCTCAGATAGTTGGTTATGTTAACCCTTAGTTATATGAGTGCTTTGGGAGAGCCATGGCTATGTGAGGATTTAATGGTGTTTTTAATGAGTGTATGAGTTGTGATATCAAAACTTTATTACAATTAAGGGATTGTTTGTTTATTAAAGTTTAGTATGGATTGAGTTGTTAATTCCTCCTTTGTGGTCAAGGATTTGGGTTGATAATAGTTTAATATTGTGTTGTGAAGTAATGGGGGCAGGAAGAGAAGTGACAACCTCTTTTCCCCTTCATGGATCTTGTTATGGACTCTAAGTATTGTGATTTTCTCCTTGTTTTTGAGTAGGTTGTGGTCTCAAGTCGGTGTTGAATCATTCCCATGGGTATGTTGATCGTGAGTTTCTTTGGAGGCCTCCTAGCTCAAGGATGGCTTGTGAACAAGCCAATAATCAGTGGGTGAACGTTCCCTTGGCCATTGGGGAAAATTCATGTGTTTCTTGTGTATGTATGGAAAGAGTTTTTGGTATAGCACTACTAGTCTTGGAGGAACCTTATTTATCCTATTGTGCAAGAATGTATTTGAAACTTTTGGCTTGTAAATCTACCCTTGCATGAGGTTATTGTAAAAAAATAGGGGGTTATTGCAAGGACTGTATGGTTATAGTTAATTCTAAAGGAAACATTGTAGTCTTCATTTAGTCCCATTTGCTCAAAATAAAATGAGTATTTACCATTATATGAATAAGTTAAATAAAGTTTAATGTCTTATGATTTTATAGGAAAGTAAAAATATAGAATTGTTAAATATTGATTTAGATACATGTTAAGTGTAAGATTTTTCTTTGTTTACAAAGTAAAACCAAGATCCTATTTGTTGTTATATATATAGATATATGTTTAGTTTTGGATTTAGTTTTATTGGTTACAAAGGAAACCAAATTAAGTTACATTAATTTTTTTTTATATAATAAACTCGAACTATTGCATAGTTGTGTTTACTATTATATATGTTAGAAGCAAAAAAATTATTACTTACAAAATAAAACCAAAATTTTATTGTTATTAGCTATTTATTGCCCTATACATTTGTTAAAATATAAAATCTTGTTCTAATGATTGCAAAATAAAAGATTAATATTGTTAATTGATGCAAAATAAAAGAGGTTAATAATGTTAATTGTTGTTTCTTTTATTTTGTTTGCTTTTGCAGGGAAGGGTTTGACCATGGTAGTGGCAGAGGCAGAGGGAAGGAAGTGGCCACGAATCTATCCTTTGTCATAGGTCAAAACTAGATGATGCCCAAACTAAGGAGTCATTTATGATGTTATGATTCTTGGTAGATTTTTTTATTTTATTTTGACATTTGCTCAAATTAGCTAGTAGTTGACTAAAGATAGCGAGAGGAGAGGCATAGGTGCAGGGTGGATGTGACGCCCTATGGATTTGATTATTGATTAACCCTTTTCTATTATTATTTTATTCCCTCTCTTTGTTTCTTTTTTCTATGTTTAGAGAGTGTCAAGCTTGGTTCTAGATGGTGGTGCCAACCAAGGAAGGAGGGGAAGATATGGTTGCTTCCCAAGCCTCAGGTGTCGCTAGGGTTCTAAGCTCTTTTTTTCTTTGTTTTCTTGTGTTTTATCTAGTGCCTAAATTTTTGGAAGTTAATTATTGTTAGGTTTTTAACTAGTGGGTTACAAAGTTAAATATTTATTAATTTAATTCTTATTTTTCTTCATGTTTTCTTACAAGTTAACCATTTGTTTAAAGGCCCAATGTCAAATGGAGCTACGCCAAACCTGAGCATATGGGCGACTAGGACTAGGTGAGAAATGACATGGTAATAGGGTGCCAAAGACTAGCAATAAGGACAGTTTGAGTATGGCGGTAAATCTTTAAACTATATTTTCATACTTTATTCTTTGCATTTTAAGTAAACATTTATAGAGTACATGTATTATCTTTCTTTTGTCATCTACTTGTGTGCAACATACTATGGAAAAACATTTTTACTTCCTTTCTTAGTATATTGGCATGAATGACATTTATCCAAAAGTAAAAGTATTAATGGTTTATATATAAGAATATATAAACATAAATGTTTATTAAAATATTACTTAGTATTTTTGTTAATGTACCCCAAAAAAAAGCCTTCTAGAATGAGATAACAGAGAGTTGTTTTCCTTTTTATACAACTTTGTTATTTCATACTAGAAGGCTTTTTGTGGGGTACATAAACATAAATACTAAGGAATATTTTAATAAACATGTATGTTTATATATGCTTATAAATAAAAACCATAAATACTTTTACTTTTGGATAAATGCCATTTGTGCCAATCTATTGAGCAAGGCAATAAAAATGTTTTCCTCTAGTATGTTGCACATGTATAGGTAACAAAAGAAAGATAATGCATGAACACTATAACCTTTCGTATTAAATATTTGCTTAAAATACAAATAAAAAAGGTATGGGGATATAGTTTAGAGATTTTTTGACCATACTAAAACCCTCCTTGTTGCTAGTATTTGGTGCCCTATTACCACATCATTTCTCGCCCAGTCCTAGTCGCTCCTCTATGAAGGTGTGGTACAACTCCATTTGATGTCAAGCCTTTAAACAAATATTTTTAACCTATATGAAAACATGAGGAGAAACACAAAATAAACTAATCAATATTTAACTTTGTAACCCACTAGTTAAAAACCTAACAATAAAATACCAGAAGATTTAGGCACTAGATAAAACACCAAAAAAAAACTTAGAACCCAATTGATGCCTGAAGCTTGGGAAGTAGCCATATCTCCCCCTCCTTCCTTGGCCACTACCACCATTTGGCACCAAGCTTGGTGCTCTCTAAATGTAGAAAAAGAAAAAAATAAAAATAAAATAATAAGAGAAAAGAGTTAATCAATAATCAAATCCATAGGGGGTCGCATCTACCCTGCACCTGTGTCTCTCCTCTCATCGTCCTTAATCAACCACTAGCTAAGAGCAAGGGTCAAACAAAAAATACACTACCAAGAATCTTAGCAGCAAAAACCACACCTCATTTTAGTCATCATCCGACATCGACTTGTGGTAGGGGATAGACTCATGACCGCTTCCTTACCTTTTCCTCTGCCATTTCCATGATTGAACCCTTCCCTACCAAAGGGAAATAGAGGTGTGAGTTGTTGAGGTTGCTAGGAGGATTTAGGGTTGGCACTACACGTTAGGGAAATTAGGGTTTCTATTTTTCCCAAATTGTTTATATATATCAAACAAAATGAAACCACCCACAAAATTTAAGAAGGCTAATTCATTTATTTATTTATTTATTTACATGCTATCTATACATTATATGAAGGTGTAACTTCATTCCAAAGGTAAATCTGATGGGAAGTTAAAATACTCATGGAATAAACAGATAATAGATATTATAAAGAAGAAACTAAGGATAATTATTTTATGTATCTCATATATACATATAATAGATAAACATAGTATTTTACTATGGATTTAAGTTAAGAAACTTTCTTTCTTTCTAAGTATACTCTAAACGTTAAATAAACAAATAAGTATGACATGGGAATTAACATTAAAAGTAAAGGTTGCAAATATATATATACTTGGAGTTTAATGGTTGACTAAATAATAGTAATATATCTAAATTGTTTAAGATGCTTATATATACATATAAATATGGATAATATTTTATTACAGTTTTTAATAGGGAAATCAAATTAAAGTATTATATAATATTTTGGGAGTTTAATTGTTGACTAAATAATAGTAATATATTTGAACTGTTTAAGATGCTTATATATACGTAATAAATATGGATAATATTTTTATATGGTTTTTTATAGGGAACTCAAATTAAAGTATTATATATAATCCTACAAAGAAAAAACTTAATTATATTTATGCATATGTATATATGCGGGTAAGTGCAAAATGATGTGACACAAAAAAGATGTCACATTAAGCTTTTGCTAAAATTACACATTTGGCAAGTGCCAAATTTGGCGCTTGCCAAATGGGCTTGGTCATACCAAGCCCATTTGGTGAGTGCCAAATTTGGTACTCGCCAAATAGAAAAGTTGAATTTAAAAAAACTAAGCTTTTAACCTCATTCTTTTGTTCATTCATTCACTTTGCTACGTTTTTTCCTTTTCCCAACCCATGCTCACCAAATAGATTGCAATTTTTTCACTTGGAGCTTGTGAATCTTCATGAAGATGTCGCCAAGACATCGTAGGGTGAAAGAGGTATGTATATCTAGTTGTTTAGTTTCAAATTTGAATAAAATTGTAGATTGAATTAGGTTTTTTAATTAAAATTTCTTTTAATTTCCAAGAAAGGAATCTCCACCTCCAAATATTGAAAATTCTCAATCAACTCCTCATGAAGACCCTCGTGGACAAGAACAACATCAAATTCCTCCCTCAATTCATAGACATTTCATAGAAACAAAAAAAAATAGGGAAAATAGAAAACAATAAAAAAGAACTTGAAGAATTGATTATAAGGTTAAATGATATTGTCGCAACACACCCTCACATGAGAGGCCTTGTTGAATCCCTATAGTCTATTGTATCTCATGTAGGATCAATAAGTGCACAATTTAATTTTTGGCCGAATATGAGCGAGGAACAAAAACAATTTTATCCAAATAAACTTTTGTATGCGTAAGTGAAGAAGGAAAAAATTACTAAATCTGACTTGTGCCCTTTTCACAAGAACCAATCAACTTTTATCAATTGCACACAGGAGCTTCCCCATCCATTGGTTCCACCATGAAGGAATAAAAAATAATTTTTGGGATAGGTGGTGGATGGTTTTTGACCAACCTTTGTGCAATAACTATAAAATCCACAATGCTTTTTGAGGAAACTCTATTGTGAGTTTGTCCTCAATAAGATTTTAAAGTATTTTGACTATCTAGATTTTCAGGGTAGAGGTGGGGGCACAATGTAATCCGCAACTGGCACCGAGACCCTTGGCTAGACCCATGTTGGAGCATGTGATTGCTCCTTCCGTTGTGAAGGATAGTGTCAAGGTGGACACCTTGGACTTGATTAGCTCACTCACATAGAGCCTTGTGCACTATGTGAGGCCTCTAGTAGAGTATAATGTAGGCGAGTCTTCTAGGCCTAGAGTTTCAATCCACTTTTGTGACTCTTGCAGTGCTATTTGAACATATGAGCGTGAGAGTCCTTGAGAAGCAGCTACACATAATACATCAACTACACAGTAGATGACTATAACAAATGCCTTGTTGAATGAAACATTTGGCATTGATACTCAGGTAAATTTTAGCAAGTTCATTTAATTTTGTTTATTAAATTTTGTTCTAAAATGTAAAAATAACTAAATTAGTAGAATGAATATAATAAAAATTTGAGGTTGGAATGTTCATGATATTTGCATCATTCCCTCAAACCCCTATATGTTTACGTCATTGAGTCCACAGGTATGTAACTAGTATTAAATAAATAATTATTACATGTGAATAGTTGAACCTTATAAGAATGATTATCTCATAACACACTTTGGATGTCAAATAATTTGTTGATGGACCTTCAACATCGACACCTCGCTCTTTTCGTCATCAACGAACCTTCACTCAAGTAGCCTTTATTCATTAATGGTTTTGTAAAATAATGTTAGGCAGTTTGGTAATTGAACAACATTTGTTGTTTCATTTTCAAATGTTGATATCAGATAGTCCTATCGATGTTTGTGGCACAATGAAACATGGAGTTTATGTAGCAATAGAAATTTATGATCCATTGACAGAGGTATGCAATAGATTAGTAAATTTCACATTATATTTATCTTTTATTGATCTATTATTGAAAATTTTAATGATACTCATATGTAGTTCAATTGCTATCTCAATGCTTGCTACAGGAGCTTGTCACTCCAGATCATGAACATGCCCCTATTGTGGATGTGCACACTAATTAATTAATTGTGGTAAGTGATTATTTTGTTATATGTCAAATTCCACAAGTCAATTTCTATATATGAATGTCTATACTTTTTTATTGTCTCAACTGAAACTCCAAAGAACTAAAGAGAGGAGAAGGAGTGAGCGCATTCAAAAGACAACATCATCACATGCATCTCCATCGAACCGATAGTTGAAGACAGCTTGTGATCTATTTCCTTCCCCTAGTGGGAAATGACTATGTATTAGGGTCCTTTGTTGTAGGCCTACATGGCATTTTTTAGCATATATTTTGTACTATGGATATGTGACATTTTATGTCCATATGGCTTTTTTGCAAGCCTATATGACTTTATTGGATATATTGTATACTTTTATCGACATATAATGTTGTATGACTTTATGGATTTTTTGTTAATTCAAATCTTATTTTACCACTGTTATCCATATTTGTCCTACAAATGATTAATTGAATGAATGAATAATTACACAAAGTTCATTGTTAGTAATCGTAAAATGGTTACAACTATTGTATGTCCTTACTATTTAGATGTTACAAATGATTGGAAAGGGAAAGAGAGGAATACCATGTTATTAGTTTGTGCTAATTAACTATAACATTGCCTGAATTGCATTTACAATCACAACTTCTGAAAATACACAAATTCTCTACAGTCAGCCTTACAAAAATATCTTAAAGATTCTTCAACCATTGGGACTGTAACATACACAATATGATAGAGTGTAGGAGCAAACTATTTGGAGACTATTACTACTTGTATGGAATAGATCTATGTCTATAGGATCCATATGGAGGCTAAAGCTCTTGAATCAACTTGTTTTTGATGTGTCTTGGTCGTTTAGATAGTGGACTTCAATATTGGTATATATTCTTATTGATTTTTAGATTTGTGAATGTCAAGATTTATTTTGAACCCTTGGCCTAAAAACATAAAGAACGCTAATATTACATTGAGGATCTTGTATACTTGATATAGAGGTATACAAGGAGTGACCGAGAGACCTATAGAGGGGAGTGGTAGAGAGGTGAGGAGGGAGAGAAGAAAATGAGGTAGAGAGTGAGGAGGGAGAGAAGAAAATGAGATAGAGAAGTTCACAAAGAGGGAAAGAGGGATAAGGAGGGAG
>VDFB02000009.1:24997240-25028449 GCA_007258455.2 Sequoia sempervirens | reverse complement strand
TTGAAACCCTAAAAAAATGTGTGGCACTCACAAAAGTCCACTAGAAATGCTAATAATGAACCCCATTCATGAATAATGAACTTCTAAATATAGAAAAATGAGGAAATGACCACTTAGAAAGCTTGCAAATATTTGCAACATATTTTGCAATTCAAATCAACCAATTGTCTTGATGTTAGACCATGTCATAGCTCGACAAACCAATAAAAAATAGGTCTCCAATAACTTCTGCAACATTATATCTCCTTCATTCAATCAAAAAGTATAGATTTTAAAGGACACAATCCAAATCATGCCATAAAGGTAGATTTGGCAATTGTTGTAATAGTTGAACAAATGCATACATAGTCGTGGCTATGAAAATGATTCATAGGAGGTCAAAATTATGGTTCTACCTGCACATTGGACACTATGGAGATACAAAAAATTAACATAGGCATTTACTGGTGAGTAAGACAAGGGGTCGATAAAAACACAACCCTCAAGGGCCAATCAACTTGAAATTAGAAACACTATAACAGTAATACGAAGTGCTAGAAACTTAAAGGGTTCAAGGTTTTAGCAAAAGACATAGTAGAAAAATCCTAAGGACCTCCCTAGAAAATTGAACATTCTAATAGCTCCAAAAATGTAGACTGGATGTTATGTTTTTTAGCAAAGCTTAGGCTCTTAATGTAATTCCATGACAATGTGGTGGAGTGTTGAATTTTGATTGGTCATGTATCTTGCAAGTTTCTCTAGATTCTTGGAAGTTTCTTTGGACTCTTGCAAGTTATGGAGGACTAGGCATGGGAGGTTCGAGAGGTGTGTAGGTTCCACGAGGTAGATTATCTAATAGAATGGATCTACTATGTATCTTTTCATGCAAAGAATTGACAAACCTTAGCTTTGTAAAGGGCATTCTTGGTGAACCAACATTGATGACTAGCAAGCATTCTAAAGTTTCCCTCCATAGAGATTTCATTTCCAACTTGACATTCTACATTTCAAATGTAGCTATTTGGCTTTGGCTCATGCAACTTTTCTTGTTAGACCAATTCTTAGGCATGTCTTTGTAGAATGCAAGGATGGAGGTAAGGTTGGAAGTGAAGGCTACCTTAGTAGAGGGAGAAGGTTTTGTGGTCACTTTAGCCTAGAATATCAGCAGTCTGTTAAAATTGTGGAACTATAGAGAGAAGTTAGTGTTCTTCATTCTTTTTTGTGGAGAAGTAGGTAAAGTATTAGATGAGTTACATGTTTATTACCACTATGTGTGGCTCACAATTAGTAGTGATTTTACCATTTTGGTTTTTGTGGCCCTATGATACATCAATTTCATCATCGTCAAGGGTTTTGCTATATTGTGTGTTTTCCATCTCTTGCAAGTCATCTCAGAGGTTGGCAAGTGAATGAAGTGGAGCTCTAGGTGTGGAAGAGGTAGCTGATATTGATCATATTGCTCCTGTTGAAAGGGAGTATTAAGATTTAGTTGAAGGTTTTGTTTGTTTTTGTTTAGCTATTAGTCTAGCTTCTATTCTTGTCTTTAGCTTTTTTGGTTGAGGTTTTTTTTTGGTTGTACCTCTTAAATGATTTTCAGCTTTGTTGTAGTCCCTAAATAGTATTGTTTTAGGGGTTTGTTTTCTGACCCTATTTGTTGGTCACATGATGTCATTGTTCTTTTTGGTATTAACTCATCAAGGTTTATCCAAGGCATCGATACATATACATCTTTATTTCAAGGGCACACCCCCTATAGATCCCTCACTATTATATCTATAAAAATATTGATATTTGATAATCATTATCAAGTGATATAAATAGTTAAAATTTAAACCATGATAACCTATAGGTGAAAATGGGAACTAGGACAGGAATGCCATTAGTAAAAATGGTAAGGGGGTTATTTAGAGATGATTTTTTAATCAATTGATAAAACTTTAGTGCACTTAGACATTTTAATACTTTTAATAGTTTCTCTTCTTTGTAACACCCTACATATAGTTTGACCATATTCTTTTAATTTGTTGTACATGGGTAGTTGGATTGGCGTGACTTTAGTTTGCAAGAGATTGATCGTTGTAATAGTGCCCACAAGTACAAAATCCATGGGGTTGGTGGCACATTAATGATGCATGATTGTTGTGTGGATCTTTCAACACTAGTTAATGAATACATTCAAAAGTATGCGTGAACATGTGTGATGAAAGGAAACTAGATAGATCCTATACTAATCCTATAAGAGAACCGATACAAAATCATATTTACACAATATCGAGTAGAGAAACCCCACACAACACAAATTCTATATCAAGTATCCAATATATAGGCCAAGGCAATCTAGAAAACTATTGTTGGTTTCCATTATCATGAGTCAAACCAAAGGATAAAAATTGGGTGCCCAAATTTGACTACTAAATTCCAATTTCCTCCCCCAAGGAGTCTATCCACCAAACTTGGGTGCTCCAATTTGACCCATTTAAAACCTCGTACAAGATGCTTTTACACATGCCATAAATAACAATTTAAGATGCTCCACTTAATCCATTATGTAACCCCCCCTCAAGTACATGTTTCTTACATGCTCTTACACGTGTCATAGATTCTCATATGCATCTTACAATGGCATAGATAGTGTTAAACATCGTATATGACATCAATGCTCTCATACACATGTTATAGTAGAAATGCCAAGTGGCATAGTGTGTAATCCTAAGAATCTTGAGATTCCTTCCAAGTGTGGCACCATATTCCATGAAGGACCAAATAATATAACACTCTACAAATATTTAATAATTATAATGTTACATGGATTTGCGAGGTATACAACATTCTCTCACTTGTTGTATACATTCAAAAGAATAGAAGGGGTTCCAAAAATATGAACTAATTGCTATTGCTCATAGCCATCTTGAACCATTTGTGCCACAACCTATAATTTCTAATCTAACTCACAACATCACTATCCAAGTTAAAACCATAACCACTTCTATGCCTTCAACTATTGACACCTCTTGATTTGAATGTAACCTTAGTCTCTTACATTCGTGCAACTTAGTTGCTCTTATTCCTTTTAGTAACACCACGTTTGCACTCACCTTCACTCAACATGTGTGACTTTATCCTTGCATATCTTCACATGTTCTTGTGCAACGTCTCAAAGGACTATTTGCAAGCATATAAAGGGCTTGCACATGGATTCACATGCCAATGTAACATATGAGCATGATATGTGGGACTTTCACATCCACACGAAGTGCGACCATATGTGTCAACACATGGCTATGCTTGCACTACATAGTCATGTCAAATAACAGACACCATATGAGTTTGCTAGTTATCATCACCTCATCCACATGATATAATGGACCATACATTTGTGACCCTTGTCAACGTATTGTGAAGGCTTAGCTAACGATTCACTTGTACAATTAATTGCACTATACTATTATGCCCCTACCCCTACAGTGTGTATAGTGTTATGAGTAGTCATCTTGTGGCTACCTTAACTCTTAATTAAGTCATATTATCATTATTATATTTTTATTTAGTTATTTAGGTCAGCCTAAGGCTTATATAGGGATATCTAGGTCGGCCTAGGTGATATCCTAGGCATAAGTATGGTATATATAGGAGGTATAGGTATTTTATTATCATCATGTTGAGTAGTGTGTTCTTATTGAAGATTATTGGAGGTATCCCCCTCGAACTGGATTAGGAGGTTGCCCCCTTGAAGTGGCATATTAGTATCAATTATTCTCAGCACATTTCATATTATATCTTCTATTGTACGAGTTATTTCATAAGATATACAAGGTATATGCAAAGACGAACCAACCAATGTCTATTTTGCATACATATTATTTTACATAACTTCTCCTAGCTGAATATAATAGTTTACATTCAAAGTCTTCCACACCTTTGAATGTGTATTTGTAATTTTAGCTTAGGGTTTCAAGTTACATATTTTATAAACTTGTAGATTATCAAAGAATTTGTAGGTTTGCCAACCAATCCATCTAAGAATGGGATCATAGGTATTGATGCTTAATTTTATTCTCATTCTTTTCTAGACATTGTCATAACACGTGTAGAATGATTGCACACCTAGTTCAATAGTTGAGCATTCATGTGAACATTGATAATAGAGTATAAAGGCAAATGAATATACACCTAGGGTTTCAACATACATTCAACACTTGATCAATGTGGCCTTAGGAATGTAATGCTAGTAAATCTTTAGATAGTTTTGTGACTTCATGACAACTTGGAGTAGTGTCATCACATCTAGAGCAACAAGCCTCAATATATCATTAAAATCCATTTTGACTGAAAGTCAATCTTGATATTCTGGTGTTTGAAGGAAGGGCCATGCCATCACATTGATTTACTAGATTTGACAGCTCAAAGCATACTTTTTGTCAACAAATTGACTATTGTTGAGAAAATCTTCTTTGTAGTGCTAAACATGTCTATTGTAGTGCATCATTGGTGACAAGCACTCAAGCACGATGCAATAGAGAATATCAACCAATTCAAACCTATAACACCTTTGTTAGTGCTCTTCAAGAGGTATATTACTTCCTTCTAAAGACATTATGAAGATGAACATATGCAATTTCAGCAATTAGGTCAATATAGAGATTAAATTGTGGAATCTTACTCCAATGATTTCCATGACTATTTTGTGCACCTATATGAGGATGCTCTTAAGCACCTCAATATGCTTAAGTACATCAACAAGTTGTTGCCTTTGATCCATGTTAAAATAAAATTCCTTACATTCGACACTTTGGGCTAGGAATTTTTCCATGCATCCAAAGCAGAAGGAATGTGAAGATAAAGCGACAACACCTATCTCCACACCAAAGAAAGCTCATGCCGGAGAATAACTTTAGGCCTTTTGTATCATGCCAAAACTTGCTCTTGTAATAGCCATAGAATTTTTTTTGACCACCTATGACAAACCATAAGCTTCCTAATACATCTAAGCTAGAGGAGAATAAAGTGAACAAACCACAAGATGAACAATGGTGTAATTTCCATTACTCTAGCTCTCATAGCAATGTTGATGATTACACACAACAAACTCTTGTCATGTAAGCAATGTTGGATCTTGATGAGATAGAGGAGATCCATAAAGAGGCACAATGCCTCAAGGTGACCATGCCAATAGACTCTCCAAGAGAGCATGAGTGACTTTGCCACATGAAGTGTTAGGTCATTGGATAACCTATGCATGCCATCATTGTCATGCCCTCACCCACATTTAAACATTCCCAACTAAACAAAATACCCATCAATCCCAAAATATCTTAAAAAGACAACTAATATCATACAAGTCTATGGAGATAATACTTAAGGCAAAGGTGATGCTAGTTTCATACTAGCGATTGGGAATAAAGAAGAATTGCATTAAAATTAAACTATAAGTTATCAAAGGGCAACGATTGTATAAGAAAGGTTGTGATTCCTTCAAAGGGCAATAGTTGTATGTGAAAGGTTGTGACTCCCTCAATAATAAGGTATTGAGGGAGATCATTACATTGTGGAGAGGAGATCAATTGTGAATAAATATTATGACATATTCCAAGTGAATCTTACAACCAAAGAGGATGAATACCCTCCAAGGAAAATAAGAGATTTAAGGATGAAGACCCTTAACTTCTCTTACCAAGTTAGTGGACGAAAACCCCTAACTTGGGTAGACATTAGCGACATTCATAGCTGCAAGTTTGAAGGAAGATTATAACAGAAAAATCAAGATAAGGCTCATTCTTAGAATTATTCATAAAATTATAAAGCTGAATATTATAATAAAATTCATAATTTTATATAAATGATATTTAAATAATTTATATACAATTGTTATTTTGAGTTAGTATTATTGTTTAAGGCAAAAATAGGAAATGTTCTAGAAAGCGACATTACAATTGGTATCAGAGCACAACAATCTTGCTAGCTTGAGGGTCTAAATCTAGTTAACATAGTGGAGCCAAAGGGCTCAAAGGGCTTTGGAAAGAGAAAGAAAATAAATAGAGGCAACACTTCAAAAGGAAAACAAGAAAATTAATGGTAAAACCAAGATGGCCAATTAGGATGAGTGGAAGATGTTTATGGAACAAATGGCTAACAAACATGATAAAATGATGAAACAACATGAGGAAACCAATCAATTACGAGCATCTGAATGATGCAAAACATGAATAATTCTCACGAACACACACAAAACAATGGGATAGAAGGTAGTGACACTAATCGGAATAGAGTAACCATAAATAACAATAGAAGTGGATCAACACCATGTACTACTCAACCTACATTTCTACCTAGAATAGAACCACCCCAACAAGAAGAATTAAATCAAGAAGCATTTGAGGCCTGCATAGTTGAATATTCAAGGATTGATCATGATGTTAGACATGATATTCCTTTTCATACAATTCTATAATGCTAGGAATGGATATAGGGGAAGACAAACCATGCCACAAGGTAATAAAGATCTGCAACAAAGATTAAGCAAGATGTCACTTCCCACATTTGATGGTTCAGGAAGAGTCACAGTGAGAGCTTAGGTCCAAAAATTGCACACATATTTCTCACTTAGTCCTATGATGGAAGAGGAAGCCATTAAGTTTGCTATTCTTCATTTGGATGGGATTGCACATGAGTGGTGGCATCATGAAATTGTTACACGAGGACATCAATGTATTGCGGCATATGCCAAATTCACACAAGGACTTATAGATAGATTTGATCAAAAGCCTCTAAAGAGGCATTTCAAAGAATTAACATGAATGAGGCAACAAGGATTAGTAGAGGATTATGTGGCAGAATTTTAGAGAATTTCAGTCATGGTGATAGGTGTTACCAAAGAAAGATTCACTTGTTCATTGAGAGTTTGATAGAGTCACTTTGGGGCTTGGTGAGCGCCCTTGACCCTGCATCTCTACAAGATGCAATTCAAAAAACATTGAGGTTGGAAGTTTCTACGAATTGTTGGGATTAAGGTGTCTCAACCTTAGAGAGCCAATATGATTTAATTAATTAAATTAGTCCCTTTGCTACATATTTTATTAATTAAATCCAAAGTGATATGTTTCTAAGTTGATAAATCAAATTGTGGGACCATTTGCAAGTTGGCTTCCTACAAGTTTAGAAGAGAGCATGAAATTGTGCCACTTGTCACTTGGGCGTTCAATTGGGAAGAGGTGTTTGTGAAAACCTCTCAAAGGTGTGCCATAGTGACATGTCCTTGCTTTTGGAGTTATCACTTGGTGGATTTTGGAAAGATGCTAAACAAGACTATGACAACCGGTCGGGTTGACTAGAAGTCAAAAGAGAGTTCTAAACTGGCAGTTAGCTTGATTTTCTCTAATGGGATGCCATGCATGTCAAGGATACTTAATATTTCCATAAAATATTGGAGTTGGATGCCTTGCATGTGCTTGCATGTTGTTGCATGTTGGTGCATGTCGTTGCATGTGTGATAGGTTGCTTTTTTGGTCAGATAGGACTTGTGCATGTTCTCCGTTTTAGTTTGCATGCATGTAGAGACTCTGGAGATGACACATGGCATTCCTAGATGCCCATGATAGAGGTTTATAAATATGTAAAATGTTTATGTATTTGGTGAGCTGATCTTTGTATTTTTTGGGAAGCCGTTATATTGCCGAAATTACTCCAGATTTGTATCACAGTGTAAACATACCTGCAAGAGCATAGACTTGATATTGTATTGTAATCACCTTGTTATTGATAATACAATTGATCTGTGCTTTGGTGTGTGGGCTTTTTCCTGAAAGGGTTTTCCCATGTAAAATCTATGTGTTGTGGTTTATGTGTTTCAATCTGAAAATAAATTAATAAATGTGTATCTAAACTATAATAGTTAAAGATTTGAAACAAAGTTTTTGCAACCCTCTCCTACTTAGATCCATGTTTGGAAGTTGTTTCCGCACCTAGGTTTCCTTTCAATTGGTATTAGAGCTTGGCTAGCTTTGTTTTTGTTGTTGGGTTGAAGGGTTTTTATACTTTTAATGGGAACTTTGCAAGAAAAGTTTTTGTAATCTTATTGCAGGTTTATAGATGGCAAGCACATCTCAAAGAATAGAGATGGAGAAGTTTAATGACAACAATTTTGAGTTGTGGAAACTCAAAATGGAGGATATGCTCGCAGATAGAGATTTATGGGCTGCAATATCCAAAACAAAACCAGAAGCAACCTCCCAAGATGATTGAGATCTAATGGATCGGAAAGCCAAGGGTCTAATAAGACTCTGTTTGGCTGATTCAGTTCTTTTAAATGCCCATGAAGAGAAGACTAGAATGAGTCTTTGAAAGAAACTTGGAGACATTTATCAAGGGAAATCCTTGGTAAATAAGTTCCTGCGAAAGAAGTTGTATTCTTTGAAGATGGAGGAAGGAGGAGCCATTGCAAATCACCTCAATGCCTTTAATATGGTTGTTGCACTGTTGGGTTTTGTTGGTGTGAAGATGGAGGACGAAGACCATTGCATGCTCCTGTTGTGTTCTTTGTCGGACTCATGGGATCACCTAGTGATGGTTATTGGAAGCACAACAACCACTTTCAAGATGGATGATGTGGTTGCTTTGCTATTGTTTGAAGAGATGCGAAGGAAATCTTCTGAGATGGCTTGTGGAAGATCAAAGGAGAAAAGCAAGAAGAAAGACAAGAAGTCTAACTCCAAGTCTCCTGGTAAAAAGTCCAAGGCGAAATGTTGGAACTGCAACAAATCTAGTCACTTTCGTAAAGATTGTAAGGAGGAGAAAAAAAAAGAAAAACAAGTCTTTGATTTTGAATCTGATAAATCCTCTCAGGATGATGTAGATGCTTTTGTCGCAGCCTTGGCAATGCATGCATCAGAAGATATGTGGTTGATAGACTTAGGTGCCTCTTTCCACATGACCTCTCCCAAAGGTTGGTTCTTGAAGTATGGAGTATGATGGTGGGAAGGTGTATTTGCGTGATGACGCTCACTTGAAGATTGTTGATTGTGGAAGAGTCAAAATCAAATTCCCTGATGGAAGAGTGAAGGGAATTGATGATGTCCTACATATCCCTAGTTTGGCACGAAACCTACTTTCAGTAAGTAAGTTGAGTGATGTGGGTGTGTAGGTTGTTTTCTTGAGTGGTGGATGCAAGATGACTAGATGTTCTATGGTGTTTGCTAAGGGTGTTTGGATTGGCACCTTGTATAAGCTGGATGAGTTTCTATGGTGCTTGTTAAGGGTGTTTGGATTGGCACCTTGTATAAGTCGGATGAGTTTTTATGGTGCTTGCTAAGGGTGTTCAGATTGGCACCTTGTATAAGTTGGATGCATGCACAGTTTAGTGCAATAGTACTTCTTTGGAGTCCAAGAAGAAGGCTCTGGATTCTTCATCCTCACCATCAGATTGAGTAGAGAAGAAAACTATGGTTTTTACATCTAATGGTTGTGCTTTTTGGGTATCTAAGGGTGGCAATGCTTTGGAGACGAAACTCCCAGCATAGAAGATAATGTTATGGGACCAAAGACTTGGCCATATTGGTGAGACGGGTCTTAGAGCCCTGAAAAATAAGAGTCTTGTTGAAGGCCTTGATGATTGTAATCTCGAGTTCGATTTTTGCCAACATTGTATATATGGAAAACAACATGTGTTTTTTTATTCTAGTTCTCATAAGTCTTCTAGGGTATTGGATTATATTCATGCAGATGTGTTTGGTCCTGTTAATGTTCCTTCGTTATCTTGGTTTGTGTATTTTGTCTCATTCATAGATGACTTTAGTAGGACATTTGTGTATTTCCTCAAGAGTAAATTTGAAGTTTTTAGTCGGTTTAAGGAATTCAAATCCTTGGTTGAAAATCAGACTGGTAGAAAAATTAAGTGTTTGAGAATGGATAATGGTGGTGAGTTTTGTTCGTCAGAATTTGATGGTTTTTGTACGAACCATGGGATTGAGAGACACAAGAAAACTCCATACACCCCACAACAAAATGGATTTGTGGATAGGATGAACAAAATGTTGATGGAGACAGCTAGGAGTATGTTGAGTGGTGCTAGCCTTGGACAAAAGTTTTGGGCCAAAGTTGTACCTACTGCATGTTATTTAATTAGAAGATCTCCTATTTCAGCGCTTGTTGAAAAGACACCCATGGAGGTGTGGTCTGGTAAGAAGCCTTTGATGAGACATCTCAGAGTCTTTGATTGTGAAGCATATGCTCATGTGCCTAGTGAGAAAAGATCTAAATTAGAGAATAAGGCGGTTAAGTGTATCTTCATCAGCTATGGTATCGGTGTGAAGGGTTACAAGCTTTGGGAACCAGTTGCAGAGAAGGTTCTCTATAGTGGAAGTGTGATCTTTTGAGAGTTGAAACCTTCCACGGTTGATTTGCAATCAGAGATAGAAGAGAAACAAAAAAAGGAGGTAGTTCAAATCCCACCTACTCCAAAGAAAGATGGACTATGCACTCTTGTTGGACCTGATAATGAGGAGAACTCAAGCAGCTCTGAAATCTCTAATGAAGAGCATGAACGTCAACCTCAACATTTGAGGAGGTCTATGCGTGTTAGGCGACAACCAAAAAGATTTGGATATTCTATGTTGGATTCCAGTTGCATATTTGCTTTGATTGCTAACACTAATGAGCCTAGGACTGTTAGAGAGGCTATGGGTATGCATGATGCAAATTCTTGGATGGAAGCCATGAATGAAGAGATGGCTACATTGAAGAAGAATGCTACATGGGATTTGGTACCTTTTATTGAAGGATGGAAACCCGTTGGATGCAAATGGGTGTTCAAAAAGAAATTTGGTCTAGACGGCAGTGTTGAGAAGCATAAAACACGGTTGGTTGTGAAGGGGTATTCTCAGGTGGAGGGAATTGATTATGGTTAGATATTCTCTCCTGTAACAAAACTGACATCCATTAGGTTCCTAATATCGCCTGGTATGCAAGTTGAAGAAATTTATATGTCATAGCCAAAGCATTTCTTTCATAAAGGTAAAGAGAACTTGGTATGCAAGTTGAAGAAATCTCTGTATGGTTTGAAGCAATTTCCTAGAATGTGGTACCCAAAGTTTGACACCTATGTGTTGTTTTTGGGATTTCTGAGATCTAAATTTCATCATTGTGTTCATTACAAGACTAATAATGGTTGCATTCTCATCATAGTCTTGTATGTGGATGATATGTTGTTCACTGGGTATGGTAAGAGTATGATTTCAGATTTGAAGTCTCAGTTGTCAGCACAGTTCAAGATGAAGGTGCAACGAGGTATATTTTGGGGATGGAGATTAGAAGAGAGAGCTAACAGAAAGCTTTGGCTTAGCCATAACAAGTATGTGAACTCTGTGTTGGAGAGATTCAACATGACAACTTGCAAATAGTTAGTTGTTCCTGTAATGCAGGGGACGAGGCTTTCTGTGGAGGATTGTCCAACATCTCCTACCGAGATGGAGGACATGACCAAAGTACCTTATGTGATTGATGTTGGTAGCTTGATGTATGCGATGGTCTATACGAGGCCAGACATTGCCCAAGCAGTGGGAGTCTTTAGTTGGTTTATGGCTAATCCTGGACGGGTGCACTGGGATGCTGTGAAGAGAGTGTTTAGATATTTGTAGGGTACTTTTGAGTATGCCCTATGTTTTCATGGTTATCCTATTGGATCTTGGCATTCAATGTGCATTCGTGGATATGTGGATTCTGATTGGGTAGGTGACATTGACAACAAAAAATCTACCAATAGATATGTTTTCACAATGTTTGGTGGTGCTATAAGTTGGATGAGTAAGTGGTATGCTGCAGTCGCTTTGTCCACTATAGTAGCAAAGTACATGACAACTACTCATGTTTGCAAAGAATCCATTTGGCTTAAGAGGTTGTGTTCTGATATTGGTTTTGATGTAGGACAAATTACTATTTGTTGTGACAACCAGAGTGCTATTTGTTTAGCGAAAAATCCTACTTTCTATGTTACAACAAAGCACATTGATGTGTAGTTTCACTTTGTTCGTGATATGGTGGAAGATGGAAAGGTGGAGTTGGAAAAAGTTGATAATTTGGTGAATGTTGCAGATGCATTGACAAAGCCGGTGAGCACATAGAAGTTCAAATTGTGTGTCGGTTCTATGGGCCTTGATACAGTGACTTTTGTAAGGTCTTCAACAAGTGGGAGAATGTTGGGATTAAGGTGTCTCAACCTTAGAGAGTCCCAATATGATTTAATTAATTAAATTAGTCCCTTTCCTTCATATTTTATTAATTAAATCCTAAGTGATATGTTTCTTAGTTGATAAATCAAATTGTGGGACTCATTGGCAAGTTGGCTTACTACAAGTTTGGAGGAGAGCACAAAATTGTGCCACTTGTCACTTCGGCACTCAATTGGGAAGAGGTATTTGTGAAAACCTCTCAAAGTTGCGTCATAGTGACATGTGTCCTTTCTTTTTGAGTTATCACTTGGAGGATTTTGGAAACATGCTAAACGAGACTATGACAACCAGTCGGGTTGGTTAGAAGTCAAACGAGAGTTCTAAATTGGTAGTTGGCTTGATTTTCTCTAGTGGGATGCCATGCATGTCAAGGATAATTAATATTTCCATAAAATATTGGAGTTGGATGCCTTGCATGTGCTTGCATGTTGGTCAATATTGTTACATGTGTGACAAGTTGCTTTTTTGGTCAGATAGGAATTGTGCATGTTCTCCATTTCAATTTGCATGCATGCAGAGATTGTGGAGATGACAAATGGCATTCATAGATGCTCATGATAGAGGTTTATAAATATGTAAAATGTTTATGTACTTGGTGAGCTGATTTTTGTATTTTCTAAGAAGTTGTTATGCTACCGATATTACTCCAAATTTGTATCATAGTGAAAACATACCTACAAGAGCATATAGTCTAATATTATATTGTAATCACCTTATTACTGATAATACAATTGATCTATGCTTCGGTGTGTGGGTTTTTTCCCAAAAGGGTTTTCCCACATAAAATTTGTGTTGTGGTTTATGTGTTTAAATCTGAAAATAAATTAATAATTGTGCATCTAAACTATAATAGTTAAAGATTTGAAACAAAGCTTTTGCAACCCTCTCCTGCTTTGATCCATGTTTGGAAGTTGTTTCCACACCTAGCTTTCCTTTCACAAATAAGAGCAAGTCCTACTCCAAGAATGCACCACTTGAGCAACTTAGGAAATTACTTTAACAACCTAAGTTATTACCTCCAAAGGCAAGCCAATAAGAAGTCACTAAGAATGAGCTCTGAAAGAAGAAGTGCTTTCATTGTAGGGAACCATGGGAACTGAGTCATAGATATTCAGGGAAAGGACAAGTGTATAATAGTTAAAGATTTGAAACAAAGTCTTTGCAACCCTCTCTTGCTTAGATCCATGTTTGGAAGCTGTTTCTACACCTAGCTTTCCTTTCACAAATAAGAGCACGTCCTACTCCATGAATGCACCACTTGAGCAACTTAGGAAACTACTTTCACAACCTAAGTTATTACCTTCAAAGGCAAGACAATAAGAAGTCACTAAGAATGAGCTCTGAAGAAAGAAGTGCTTTCATTGTAGCAAACCATGGGAATCGGGTCATAGATGTTCAGGGAAAGGACAAGCGTGTCACATAGAAGCTATGATGGATGAAGAATCTGAGGAGGAAGAACCCAAACCCGAATATGTAATGGAAGAAGACAAACTAGAGAAACAAAAAGTAAAGTTTACAAGGGGGACATTGGCAAGACTTTTAGAGCACCCAAGTATCACCCTTTTCAAATTCATGGTGTTTTACAAGGTCATAAGGTGACTGTCTTAATTGAGAATGATGCTACTCGTAACCTCATTGATAAGGGTCTAGTGATGAGGATGAAATTAAAGGCTGAAAACTTTGAGGGTTTCAAGGTAGTTATGATAGATGGATTCGCTACGCCATGTACATGAAAGATTCAACAACTAGACATCACCTTGGGAAGACACCAAATAAGTGAATATTTCTATGTGGTAGGCATGGGTGATAAAAATGTACTTTTGGGCATTCGATGGTTACATTCATTGGGTAGATACTATCAAGATTTTGAAATATGGACCTATGTTTCCAACATAATGGCAAGGAGGTGATTCTACAAGGATTATCAGATGGATCTTTGAGGGTTGTGATGGCCAAAAGGATGGAAAGAGCATTTAGACATGTGCAATCAAAATGGGCAATATAGTGTATGATCACTGATCTAGAATTTCTCCCAAAGAAGGGAAGACCACTCATATTGATATTTAATCTATTCTAGACAAGCATAGCATGGTTTCCAACAATATTCAATTGGGATTACCTCCTAAGAGGGGTTTTAAGCATGCCATCTAACTAGAAGAGGGAGAAAAACCAGTTATTATCACACTTTACTGCTACCCAAAGAGATATAAAGAAGAGATTGAGAAAACAATTAAGGAATTGTTGGATATGGGGCATATACAACCTAGCTCTAGCCCTTTTGCTTCTTTTGTGGTATTGGTAAAATAAAAAGATGAGGCTATGAGGATGTGTGTGGATTATAGGGCACTCAATAAAAAGACTATCAAGAACCATTATCCCATCCCTAGGGCTGATGAATTAATTAACGAACTCCACGATGCAATATATTTCTCTAAGATTGATTTTCGTTCTGGATACCACCAAATAAGAAAGAGGAAATATGATGTTCACAAAACTGCTTTTAGCTGTCATTTTGGACATTTTGAATCCCTAGTCTAACCATTTGGACCAACTAATGCTCTAGCTACATTTCAATTTTGTATGAACGAGATATTCAATAAACAGTTAAGGAAATTTCTTTTGGTTTTCTTTGACGATATATTTGATTTATAGTAAAATTTGGGAAGATCATTTAAGACATATTGATGAGGTATTGGAAATACTTGAGCAACATTCATTATTTGCTAAAGCATCCAAATGTGAATTTGGGATGGCTGAAATCATGTATTTGGGGCATAAGATCAGTGCCCAAGGAGTTATTGTAGATGAAAAGAAAATCAAGGCAATAGTAGATTGGCCTCAACTTAAGAATTTAACACATTTAAGGGGATTTGTGAGACTTTGTAGTTATTACAGAAGGTTTGTTAAAGAATTTTTAAGGTTAGCTGCCCCATTAACAAATTTAACTAAGATAAGCCGAAGCAGCCTTTAATGCCATTAAATTAGCATTTGAAAGGGGTTATAAAAAGTGTGGCTTGAGGGGGATTCACTTAATATAATTAGATTTTTGCTTAATATAAACCCCTCTAGCTAGTTGATCGAGTCTCTTATTCATGATTCCCTAGTCATGTAAAGACTTTTGATGATGTTAGGATATCTCATGTTTTTAGGGAGGGAAATAGGTTGGCGAATTTTTACGCCAACAAAGGGGTGAATCTTCAGGCCTCTCAAGTGTGGGATGGGTACTTGTCCATGCCTGCGAATGTCCTTTCCATTCTCTATAATGATGCTAATCACAGAGTCCAAGGTTAGAAAGGATGGGAGGGGAGCGAAATTGTGTTGAGCCGCTTTCCTACTAAGGCTTCAAGAGAAAACCGAAGGTGTGGAGTATTTTGGAAAAGGGTGGTCTCACCTCTTACATGGAGAGACCCCATGAGTATGACCTTGAAGCAACCAAAAGATTTGTGAGTGGTTGGAAGGAGAGAACCTTGATTGTTCAAGTTGTTTAATTTACTATTTTTGAGGAGTTGATTGCAGAGGTTTCCGGGTTACAATTGCAGGGAAGGAAAATTTTCAAGGATAGGAAAGCTAATGAGGAGGTGTTGAACCAATTTTTCAAAGGGGATGAAAGAGAGAATTTGGTGAAGCTTACTTTGTGTGGCTATGAAAGAATGTCTATTAAGCCAATTTGGGCGGAGATTACAAAGGTGATTATGGGATACATCACCTTTGACGGTAGGTTTATGACAATCCTTGAGGTTCATTTCAATTTTCTTAATCATTTTCGCCATAAAATGTTGGTTTCTTTTCCTTTTTCTTTGCTTGCTTCTTTGGAGTCCTCTGTGAAGGACCATCATAAAAACCCTAGTGCAATGTTTTTGCATGAGGGTTTGATCTTGTTGATTATGGAGTATGTCATAACAAACATGCCGGTTAAACCTATGAAAGAGAAATGGAGAATTAAGAATAAGAAGCAAAAGCAACCCGTGTTGTTAGAAAAGGGGTTTGATACTTCGACGACTGAAGGTGATGAGGACTGGTAGGATACTGAGGCTGGGGCGAACTCGGTGCAGGTACTCTCTTCCTCCCCCTCGGTCTTGGGTGGGAAGAAGAAAAGGAAAGCACCCTCTAAAAAGATCCTGCCTAAGAAGAGTCCTAGAAAGGTTGTCTCTTGGTCGAAGGGGTCCTAGACAGGTGACAAGGATGATGGTGGCAGTATCCAGTGAAGGGGTAACTTAGAGGTCCCTAGGGGGCCTGGTGATAAAGGGAAAGAGAAGGTGGGTGAGGTTACTACCTAGGTGCAAAGGGATGCCAGAGTGGATGTAGGCCTGTCCCCTGTGATGAGCCTTGCTAAGAATCCGGTTGAAGCGGCCAGGATTGATCCTTTCTCAGAGGACTTCAACTACCTGATCTATGATAGGGAAGTGATTACTGATGTTTTATGGGTGGCGAGATATAGTGTGATGGGAATTTTCAAATTAACCAAGTGGTTCCTTAAGGAACTTAACAAAGTTAATGTTAAACTTCGGGGACTGTAGGAGAAGCTTGCAAGTGAGGACAACGATTAGTCTGCTTCTGGAGTGGAGGATTTAAAGAAAAAAGTTATGGATATTGAGGAAGTTGTTCGTGAGCTCAAAGAGGACCATGATAACTACATTTAGGGCATTGAAAAGATGATTCAAGATGTTAAAACTAGCATGGACTTAAGATTAGCCAATGCTCCATTAAAAAAACGCGAAAACATTAAAAATTCTCATTGAAAAATTACAAGAATTGAGAGAAGAGCAGATGACCGGTGGGAGATTTTCTAGTAGCAAGATGAAGGAGCATCTAGGCAAGGAAAAATATAATATTATGGTGTTGGAAGTTGAGTAGGGTCCTAGTGCTCGAACTCGTGGAAAAAAGAAAACCTTCGATGAGGAGAAGGAAGAGTTGCTTATGTTAGTTGATAAACACTACCAACAGGAATTAGAGGTGGCAAACACCCTAAAGAATATGAAATAGACTGTTGTTTAGTTGCTTTCTATTTTGCTGTGGTCTGTCTATTTGTGCTTTTGTGTAACTGTTGTTCTGTTGGTTGTTGGTTGTGTTTTCTTCTATTGTAGCAATGTTTTATTTTTTGGGGTTTCGGGTCCCTTATAAAAATGTGTTTTCTTGATAGTCAAAAACAAATTTAACCAAGAAAGGTGTTTTTCATGAAGCGAGGAGGCACAAAGAGCTTTTGACAAGCTCAAAGAGATAATGAGTTCTTGCTCAGTATTAGCCATTCTAGATTTCTCTATTCCATTTGAACTAGAATGTGACACTTTACGAGAAGGGATTGGAGTTGTGTTAATGAAAAATCAACATCTGATACCCTTCAAGAGTCGCAAGCTCAAGGAAACAAAAAAAATATTTTATTTACGATAAAGAAATGCTAGCTATTATGCATGCATTAGCCAAGTTTAGACAATGCTTAGTTTGAGGGAAATTTATTGTTAAGACCGACCATAATAGTCTAAGGTTCTTTTTGAATCAAAAGGATCTAAATGATAGACAACAAAAGTGAGTTAGCAAGTTACAAGCCTATGATTTTAATATTGAATACATGAAGGGAAAAAATAATGTGGTGGCTGATGCTTTGTCACGAAGGCCTCACTTATGGTCTATGATAGATATTTTTGATAATTGGAAAAATTCTATACTCATAGAATATGCCAAAGATGCATTAGCTAAAGATGTATTGTAAGGCAAGCTACAAGATGACAATTATAAGGTACTAGAGGAGCTCATTCTCTACAAAAACTGAATATATCTCTTCCTAGGATCGAAAATGAAAGAAAATATTTAAGGACATATCATATTAATACACTATTGGTTGGTCATCAAGGGTATTATAAAACATATAAACAAGTGAGGGAAAGATTCTCTTGGAAAGGCCTCAAAGGGGATGTTTTCAAACATATCAGAGAATGTATGATTGTTCAAAAAGAACAAGATAGAGAAAACATTTCCAACTGAGTTGTTACAATCTTTGCCTATACAAAACCAAAAATGAGAGTATTTCAATGGATTTCATGACGAGGCTGCTAAAAATACAAGGGAAGGATTGTATATTTGTGGTACTAGATAGACTAAGTAACTATGCTCATTTCTATGCCATATCTTTCGAGTATAGAGCTCCACAAGTAGTTGATCTCTTCTTTAAAGAAATATTTAAACTACATGGACTACCTAGAAACATCATAAGTGATAGAGATAGTAAATTCATCAATTTATTTTGGCGAGAGCTCTTTAGGTTGATCGGAATAGAACTCACCCCAAGCACTAGCTACCACCCCCAAATGGATGACAAACAAAGATTGTAAATAAGTGGCTTGAAGGGTATCTACGAAATTATGTCACAAGGCACTAAATATCATGGGTCAAATGGTTACATCATGGAGAATATTGCTACAATTCTACCCATCATATGTCAATAGGAACAACTCCCTTCAAGGCACTATGTGAGTACGAGGCAAAATTATTTGGGGATTTGATTCTTATAGATAGTAGAGTCCCTGGAAGATGAGACTTACAATAGAGTATGGTATTTTTCTTGTGGTTGATAGGTTCTCCAAAATGACCATCATGGTTGCTTGTTAGAAGATAATCACTATGCTAGACATTGTGCATGTTTTCTTCAATCATTTGTAAATTCACTTTGGCCTCTCAATAACCATTGTCTTTGATTGTAACCCAAGATTTGCTAGCACTTTCTAGAAAACTCTCTAGACCATATTGTGCACACAATTAGATCATTCTACAACCTTCAATCCTTAGAGTAAATGTCAAATATAGGTGGTCAACCACATGTTGGTACACATTTTTTGCATTCAAAATTGTGCATGTTGGTGCACTTGAGATGATAGCATCCAACATGCCTACAACAAATCTCTTTAGAATTTTATGGGGCATAGTCCTTTCCAAACATATCTAGGGCTCTAATGAGCATTGCCCCTTGACATCTACTACACACAGGAACATGAAGTGGATAAAGCACAATGCATTTGGGACATTCATAGCAAGTCCAACAAATCTTTTTGTGTTAATGATAAATGTACAAAGCATTCCAAGATACCCATTGCACGCCACATATCTTTTAGGTTGGTGATAGTTTGGCTCCATCTCTAGAAAGAATACTTCAAGGGTCCTCATTGCAAGATCAAACCATTGTGCTATGGTCCTTACACAATATTGCACACAATTGGAGAGGGCACTTTTATTCTTAACCTCCTATGGTACTTGGGCTTGCATCCCATCTTCTATGTGGAACTACCCAAACCATACTTTCCTCCACTTTTAGAGCCAATGCAAACTCAACATCCCAAAAATTTGGATATTGCTTATGTTAATCTAGCTCTAATAGATGGGATTGTTGACAGTTGACACCATGATGGCTCATACTCGCACTACTAGACATTGACTATTTTGCAAATGTTAAGATTAGGTAATATGCCAATCAAGCCAAGTGGTACAACTTGCCACAAATTTATGTACAATTTCCTCAGCTTAACATTGATAGAATGGGAACCATTTCTTTTCAAGAAGGGGTGAATGATCCAAGAGTAGCCTTAGTTTCTTACATTCATGTAGCCTTAGTCTCCTCTATTCCTTTTAGCAATGCTACCTATGTGCTCAACTTCACTTAATATGCACCATAGTCTCACACAACAAGAAGCAACATTGCCTTTGTTCATATTGACACAACTCGCACAACAATACTTGTACACATATTATGACCTTGCACATGAGTACATATGTTGACGTTTTGCTAGACGATATGAGTGTGACACATGGAGCATTCATATCTACATGAAATGCCACCATATGTGTCCAACACATAACTATACCCTCACCACATGGTCATACCAAATGATTGGTATCATATGGGTTCAACCCTTGTCTAGGCAAAAAAGAAACAATTGACACATTTGTGGCACATGTTATTGTACATCACTTATCCCAGTTTAATATAATAATTTTTTAAAATTGTAGATTATTAGGTAATTTATAGGTTTTCCCATTGATCCACTTGGGAGTTGGATCACCTCTAGCCCAATCTACATTAGTGAATCCATGCATATCATTGTCTAGCTCATATTAGATCCTCCTTGACAGAATCCTAACTATTTGCTAGGAGACTCTTCTAAGACTATGGAAAGTTTTCCGAGGGACACTTGTACGAGTGTTGCAAGTTCACTAAGGGACTCTTGTGGGACAGGTGCAAGTTTGCTAAGGGACACCTATGGGAATATTGCAAGTACTCCTTCAATTGCATTACTCTTAGGTCACATACCTTTTTATGCCTAATAACCAAGAGATCCTTCTATGCCCAATAACTAAGAGATCCTTAGGATTGCCTTGAAATGTCTATTTTAATAACCAATAGATACACAAATAACCATCTCAGACAACACTTCAACTGCACAACCACAAGATCCAAAGAGTTCTCCATTGCAAAATAATTATTGGTCTTAATGCTAGAAGACCATCTATGTCCAACTAATAGATCTATGAATAACATATCTACCAAAAATCCCACTATAAATCTAGTTTATACCATGGCATAATGATTAACATCTTCAATTTACTAGAATTTGAGTTTTAGTTTTGAATCAATAGATCAACAAAAAAATATATTCCTACACAAAGCTTCTAGTACAATGTGATCCAAAACATATCATGGCAACATAGTCCACATCCCAATGCTCTCATATCTAACACTTGATTTGAGAAATTGAGATCCATTTGAGACCAACATATTTCTCATCAACATGCAAAAACATGACCAACTACAATTTTAGCATCCAACTTATATAGAGTCTCACTCCAAACTCTTATTGCCAACACTTCTCCATCTCTAATGATTCCATAACTCTTCTTCTTAAAGGCTAACTATGCACGTGCATAAATAATCTTGCTAATAGCAATAACATTTCTAGTTAGCCTAGGAACATGGAAAATCCAAGAATCGATTTCACTCTCCCATCTCTAAAAATCATCATGATCTTATGAGAAGAGTTATGCCCTAAGATGAGATCACCTCCAAAAAACTCTCAGATTCAAAGAAGCACCCCTTGTGAGGAGTCATGTGACAAGTAACTCCATAATTAATCAACCATTTATCACTTTATGCATGCATACATGATGATGTTAGGAACACACTTCACCTTCTTTATTGGAGGAATTTGAATCCATGGAAGGAGTCTCATTGGATTTCTTTTCTCTCTCTTCAGTATTTGGATCAAACTTTTTTCTTGTTCTTGCCTCTTTCCTTTGACGATCAATAAATCATTAATGGAGTTTGAATTTTTTTGCCTCATTTATTTTAACAATAAGGCCCCAACAATCTCCTCAAGCTTTAGCTTAGAGATGATACTAATGATTCTCATCACAAGGTTGTTCCATGAATTTGACAACAAACACAAGGTAACACATTGGTCCTCCTCATCCATCTTCACATAAATTGATGTTTACTAATTGATCACTATATTGAACTCATTTAGGTGCTCAATCATTGAATTGCCATTTGACATCCTCAAAGAATACAATCTCTTTTGTAGGAATAGTTTGTTTAGTAGGGACTTAGTGTGGTACAAGTTCTTGATCTTGTCCCACAAATCTTTGGCAGTATTTTTTGTAGACATTCAACACTAAATTTGGAATACATAGGCATATGGTGGACCTAGATTTTTAGTCAAGTTTGCTCCAATCTTCATCTTTCATTGCAATTATTTTTTGACCCACAACCACAATTCATTGGTGATGATCTACAAGCAAATCTTCCATTTTGAGCTTCCATAGCTTGAAGTTTTGACGATTGAACTTATTGATCTCCATTTTTATTGTTCTTTCCATTCTCTATACCTAAAAAAAACAGGATCACCTATGCAAAGTTCCCACTCAATCAAATTATTAATACCAAATTCTCTCCTCATAGATCTAATGAAGCGTATGGCTTTCATACCAAATGAAAGGAAACTAGATAGATTCCACACTAATTTTATGAGAGAAGCACTACAAGTAAGATCATATCATTCAATAGAGAAACAATGTACATCACATGATATACCTTGCGAAAACCCTTTTAAGGAAAATATAGCTCCTAATTCACACTTCGATCATATTAGATCTTAACAAAAGATTATAATCCAATAAACTAGTAGTGTTCTCAATGGAAGACACAAGAGATCTTCAACTTTCTTTTCTAGAGTCAATCTGGTAGTCCAATTAAATTTTGAAATCACCATACAAACTCCATCCTAAACATCCAATACATTGGCCAATGTAATCTAGGAAACCATTGGTGGTTTCAATACCATGAGTCAAACAAAGAAACCCAAATTGGATACCCAAATTTCAATGCCCTCCACTCATGAATTCCCAAGTCAAGGAATCCACCCACTAAATTTAGGTGCTCCAATTTGGTTCATTTAAGCCTCTAATAGGATGCTCTTACATGTGTCATAAGTAGTGGTTAGAGATGCTCCACCTAGTCCACTATGTAACCCCCCACTTACATATTTATATGCTCTTATATGCATCATAGATTCTCTTATACATCTTGTAATGTCATAGATGCTCTTATACATTTACATGATATTGATGATCTATTACACATCATAATACAATTGGCAAGTGACATAGTATCTCATCTTAGGAATATTAAGAGTCCTCTCAAATGTGGTACCCTATTCCATTAGTGACCAAATACAACACACTATAAATATTGAATAATTACAATGTTACACATTTTTGCAAGATGCACAATACTTAATCCTAACCTTCTACCACTTGTATTCATTTCAAAAGAACATACGGGTTTCTAAGAAAAGAAACTAACTATTAGGGGAAAAAATGCCCATAGCCATCCTAAATCACTTGTGTCATAGCCTATTTCTTGCTCATCCAACTCAAAACACCACCAACTAGGTTAAAACCATATCCACTGCTATGCCTTTATCACTTGTGTCATAGCCTATTTCTTGCTCATCCAACTCAAAACACCACCAACTAGGTTAAAACCATATCCACTGCTATGCCTTTATCTATTCACACCTCTTGTCTGATTTGCATTAAGGAAACCTTGTATATCCACTTCCCAACTCACATAAGATCCTCATTGATGAACTCTTGATTGTCTACTAGCAAACTCTTGTAGGACTTCTCCAAGTCTACTAAGGGACTCTTGTGGGATAGTTGCAAGTGTCCAGGGACTTCAATGGGAATACTATAAGTACTCATCCGAGCTCATCACTATCAGGTCACCTACCTTTACATCTCCAACAGTTAAGAGATCCTCAAGCTCACCCTATATTATTTATCTAAAAAACTAATAGATACAAAAATAACCATTTCATGTCAAGACACTACAACTACACAATTGCACATTTCAAGAGTTCTCCATGGAAAAATGATCATTGCACTCAACACCAAAAGACCAAGAGTCTCCAACTAACAAATCCTTAAAACAACCATATCACACCAGAACTCTTATTGTAGATCACTATAATGGCATAATGGTTAACATCTTCAAAACTAGAATATTGTCTATCTCCAACTTATAGATCCACACACAACTATTCCCCTGCACAAAATTCCATTGTGTTGTGATCTAAAACATATCATGGTAGCACAATCCATGCCCCAACACCCTTAGATTTGACTAGTGCTACCGAGGGATGTGTCCCCTCAAAATCATCATGTTTTAGGGATGATGTCCTCAAGACACAAAAATGTTGAGGAGACATCTCCCCACCACCCCACCATTGCCACCAATAAAAGGGGAATGTCCTTGGGATGCCTTGTAGAAGCAAGGGATTCCTACTTGTTGGGAATGGTTGGGGGACACCTTGATGTACCCAAAGTGACTATGGTTTTGCATAAAGTGCTTAAATAACTTCAAAAAAAATATACTTGCAAAAATGAAGCCTTTGCAAAGTTACAATCACTAGGGCATGCAATGGGAGAAAGGGTAGTTTTTTCTATTTAGTTGCTTTTTTTTTAGTTCAAAGAAAGATGACAAAAGGATTTTATTAATTTATAGTCATAAATAGAGTTGGAGTCATGAGAAAAGGCAAAAAATCAAAGGAAGTAAGAATTGCCTCTAATTATGCAAATTTCTTATCAAAAATATTTTATGGGACAATTTACATGCACTCCAAGCTCTCTGTATTGAATTTGTACCTTATATGTTTGAAAATTTGTGTAACTTTAGTGAATGCTAAGGAAATATCAAATATATTTCCTTACATAGACTTATGATATTCATATAAACATGATTATAATTTTTATAATATTCATAAAATATGATATTAATATTTATATTAACAATGAATATTAAATATTAAAATATATTAATAATAAGTATAAATTATAAATATTGTCAAAGGGGTCATGGTCAAATGGTAGGACCACTTGGTTATGTTGAATTGATATCCTTGCTTCAGTGGTATTGTGTGGTAGCCTTGCAGGTGCTGCATGAGTATTAGAGGAGTACAATGGGAAAGGATAGGTGATCAAGCCAAAAGAGTGTAGATGCAAAAAGACGTAGGAGATAAGGAGGAAAAGTGGGTACCTTGTAGGAGAAGATGGAGGTTGCTAGCATTCAAGTTGGAGAAGCATAGGTGGGATATGGCGGCAAGTAGTAGGTGGAGCGTTTTCCATATAGGAGGAGGAGGATGTTCAAGCCAGAGGAGTGAAGGTGGGAGAATTGTAAGTCCAATGATATCCTCAATTGGTAGAGCATTAGAAAGAGTGGTATCCCAATATGTAACAATGGGGATCCATTATGAACATTCAATGCATATCTAAATAAGTATTATAAATATTAATATTTATTATTAATAATAAATAAATAAATTTTATTATATACAATCTAATTTATCATTAATTATATTAAAATGTGTTATTACAATTATATATTATGTGTCTCATTCCCTTGCCACCCTCAAATTTAGGTCTGTGGTCCCCCATTCCCTCATCCCTCATTTTGAAACTCCATGAACTATGGATTTGACACTCGATCTGAGATATCAATTTGAGACCACCAAATTTCTCATCAACAATCAAAACACATCCAACTAAAGTACTAGCATCTAATTTGTATAGTTTCCTCCCAAATTTCCATTGCTAACACTTTTCTACCATTAATCATTCAACAAGTCTTCTTCCCAAGGGCTACTTGAACCCTTTTATCAATAATTTTGTTAATAAAAATGACATTTGTAGTTGGCCTAGGAAAATGTAAGACTCCAGAGCTTGACTTCACTCTTTCATCTCTAAACATCATCTTTAACTTACCCTAACCCTTTAATGTGTAGGAAGAGTTATCCCCTATGAAGACATTACTTTAACAAAACTCTCCTACTCAAAGAATCATTCTTTGTGAGGATTCATGTTACAAGACACTCTAGAATCAATCAACCATGCATCACTTTATGCATTTGTGCAAGTTGATGCTAGGAACACATGTTCACCTTCTTCATTGGAGGAATCTAAATCAATGGAAGGAGTCTCATTGGATTATCTTTTCATTCTCTTTCTCATCCCTTTTCTTCTTCTTGCAATCTCTTCTAATGTGTCAAGTCTCCCTGTAGTTCCAATACTTTATCTTGGATTTTCCAAAGGTTCTAGATTGACCTTTCTTCTTGTTCTTGCCCCTTTCCTTTGAATGACCTTTGCATCAGGGTAACATACTAGTCCTCATCCATCTTCACATCAGTTGATTCCAATCAGTTCATGACAATATTGAAATTAAACAAGTGCTCGGTCCCTAAATTTTCATTTAACATCCTAAAATAATGCCACCTCTTTCATAGGAATAACTTGTTCAACAAGGAATTAGAGTGGTGCAAGTTCCCAATCTTGTCCCAAAAACCCTCAGTAGTATTTTTTGTGGATACATTCATGAACATTGAATCTAAAATTCAAAGGTACATATTGGTGGACCTAGCCTTTTAGTTAAGTTAGTCCTATTTCATCTTTCATCACAATAGCTTTTTGATCACCCACTACAATTGGCTAGTCACAATCTACAAGCAAATCTTCCATTTTGGGCTTCTACAATTCAAAATTTTAACCATTGAACTTCTTGATCTCCATCTTTACTGTGTTTGCCTTGCTCTATGCTTGAAAAAGCAAATCACCTATATTGTAGAGCTTCCACTCAAATAGGGTTAATACAAATTGCTCTCCTCCTATCTCCTATCGATCTAACCAAGCCTATGACTCTAATACTAAATGAAAGGAAACTAGAAAGATCCTTCAGTAATTTTATGAGAGAAGCAATGCACGTAAATCATAGCTACAAAATATTTAGAAGAGAAACAATACCCTATGAAAATCCCTTCAAAAAAATGTAGCCTCCAAGGCACACTTTGATTATATAATATGAACAAAAGATACAACTTAATAGAATAGTTGTGCCCACAATAGAAGATACAAAATATCTTCAACTTTCTTTTGGAGTCAATTTGACAACATAACCTTGCTCTAAAATCATCATACAAACTCCATCCCAAGCATCCAATATATAGGCTAAGTCAATGTAATAATTTGTCAATGGTTTCTAATACCATGAGTCAAACCAAAGGTCCCAAATCAGGCTTCCAAATTGGATTCCCAAATTCCATTGACTTCCACATATGAATGCACCTCCTATAATAGAATGCAACTCCCAAGTCATGCAGTCCAACCACCAAACTTGGGTGCTCTAATTTAATCCATTTAAATTTTCATAAAATAATCTTACATATCTCATAAATAATGGTCAAAGATGTTCCACTAATCCACTATATAACACCTCTTGCATGTCCTTGTATACTCTTAACAAACCTTGCAGACCTTTCAATATCATAGATGATCTTACATATATGATAGATACTCTTTTACACGACAGAATACAAATAACAAGTGACCTAATGTATTATTTTAAGAACCTTGAGATTTCTTAAAAGTAACATTTTTATCTATGAAAGCTCAAATATTACATATAACTATAAATATTAAATAATTAAATTTCACAAATTTTACGAAGTGCACAATACCTAATCGTAACAATCGGAAGAAACAAGTGAAAGGACGTGATATTGTCACTGCTTTTCAATTCTTAAATCAGTGGTAGTAAAAGAGAAGGGGAGGTTTTTCCTGGGGTTTTTGAGTGACTTTTGCATGCATGGGTTGTCTTCCACTCTGCAACTGCCGCAACATTACGGACATTTTCAAATAGAATAAAATGGCAGGGGAAAAGTGCAGGCCAGGAGGATTCAAGGCCCTGTCAATCGTCAGGTTACTTTCTCCAAGTGCAAATCCAGACTGTTCAAAAATGTCAGCAAGGCTTTTATTCACTGAGTTGTTGAATTCCCTCTCATCGTTCTCGCCAACATGAAAGCTCTATAAATATGCCATCCCAAATCTAATTACTATAGATGTCGTTGTCCAGTACCTCGACCATATCTGCAATCAGTATGAGCTCCCAGATGACATCTAATCGAGGAATTGGCTTATATAACAATTTAAATATTCAATTCACATTATCACTAACCATGTTTCCATTTTTCATTTAGATCTAATTTATCGAGGAATTGGCTTATATAACAATTTAAATATTCAATTCACGTTATCACTAACCATGTTGCCATTTTTCATTTAGATCTAATATATCCATTTTTCATTTAGATCTAATATATCCTTAGTTATAGATCTTTCATGTGCAGCTTGCCCTGTCTTCGCATTAGATACACGGAATTCTATAGATGCCTCCTTCCTTCCCCACTGAACTCTCATACCGATCTGAAAATTAAGGCGTAATTGCTAGTTACAATTGCTGCGGCACTTAGGAATGCACCACACACCGGACCTCAGAGAGATTTAGTATAATTCAGAAAAATAACTTGAACATGCTTAAAATGAATAAATGAATCCTCTCCTATGAAGAGAAGATTAAAGTTACAAGGCCATAAGATTATCCCACATCTTCTATGTAAGACTATTTTAAAGGAGCTGCCCCGTGTCGTGAACTTGGGAACCCTCTGGCTGGCTCAACAAACTCGTATTTAAAAGTATATAAAATTGTTTTCATAATTCGTCTTAGAAAACTAATGTAGTTAGAATGTATAAAGTTGGATCATTATCCTAACATTTTAGAAGTACTAATAAGTTAAGAGACTGTATTTTAAGAATAAATTAAAATTTTAATCATTGAGAATATTTGGGAAAAAAATTGAGTTAAGATATTTATAAATTCAAATATAGAATGATAAAAAATGATGAATTTTAATTATTAAATGATAATCTTTAATATTTTGTGAATAGAAAATAACTTGAAATTTGAAGTTGAATTTACATTTATGAGGTGTTTGTATAATTGATTATGGAGGTTGTAAATTTAAACTAAGATGCAAAATATTGTTGTAAGGAGATATGAATAGTGATCTTTTTTTTCTTGTTAGGATTGATAAATGATATATGATTGTTTTTAACCATGTTTCTTTTAGGATATAAATTCAATAATGCGATTATTTAACCTATCTTACTAGAAAGATATTTAAACTTGTAATTGATCTTGTTTATTTGTGAAATCTGATAAAAATGATTTATTTATATAAGAATGGTTATAACTAGTGATCGAAAAAAGTCAAATTGTTGAGTAGGTGACAAGTGATGGGAACACCCTAGAATTTCACCATCTAATGATGTTTAGAATTGGAATAGAGATGGGATTTAGTCAATGTGAATCAGTTTGATTAGATAATATTTTTAGGAGAATTACTCGACCCTAATTTTCATGCTAGGATATGTAGGGAATACAAATTTATGGACTGGAGTCTTAGGTCCTAGGTTGCCTAACCTTAAAATTTAGTCAAATCTTATATAAATGAAAATACACCAAGTAGTAACTCTTTTGGTAGAAAGCCAAATTTGGCTCGTAGCAAAACTATATGAATTATGTAAATAGTGATAAATTGATTTCAATGTAAAACCTTGGAATCCAAACAAATTGAGATTTACAGATAATAATGCATAATTTAGGGTTGTATAAATTTTGTGTAGATTGGGAAAAGGTGATTGGTGGAAATAGAAACCCTAAAAATAATCTTTGTTGTCAATTCTTATGTGTATGCAATTACTTAGAATTATATTGGAGTAATATATTAGTGTAATTTAAGTAATCATTATTTTGAATTGCATAGAATCAATGTGGTATCTATTATGAATTATCTCTATGGGTGTTTGATTAAACTTGGGAGTTAAATTTTAATGGTGGATTGTAATTAGACCATAAAGGTGTAATTATATCTTATATATAAACTTGAATAATTAAATTACAAAACCATTAAATCTCCCTTTATATGATAGGTATGTGTCTTAACATTGTGTTTGGATTAAAATAATGAATAATATGATTTAAAATTAGTATAGAAGATTTAAAAATTTGAAAGAGGTTGTACACCCTAATTTTACATGTAGAACATTATCCTTGTCCTAATTATATTCTCTTGTCCAGTCAATGATTAAATGGTAAAGGCCAACTATGTGACATAACTCTAAGTATTGTAGGAATTGTTCAAATTAAGTGTTATGATAAATCTTTTATTAAGTGGTAGTGATCAAATAGAAGACTTTAAATTTAGCAATTATGTTTAGTCGTGCATTTCTATTTAATAGAAGGAACTTCTATTAAATTATGTTGGGATAGAGTTTATACACCTTGCAATTCTAATGTTCACATTTATTAATTAATTTATATTTATTTATTATGCACCTATATATTTGGGGCATCCCACTTGGAGTGGCTTTGTGTCACTTGTAGTTTGTAAGTAGGCAATTTTTTAAGTCTCAATTAGTGTCATGAAGGTTGTTAAATGCAACTGCTACAACTTGTAAGGTGTGTAAGAGTTGTTGGAATGGAAAGATCTTGTAGAAGGGGAGATGAGTGTGGATTTGGGAAAAATCAAGGAAGATTGTTAGTTTTCAAAAGCATGTTTCAAAAATGCAAATAAGACCAAAATAGAGCACTCAAGTTGGAAGAGACCATTTCTATTTGATCATTAGTTAACTCACAATGACTTTTTGGGCATTCGATTTTGTGCTTGATTTGGACCCCTAATTTAACCCATGGTTTTAGAAACCATTAGTAGTTTGTGGTTTTGTTCTTGGCTATATATTAGATGCTCGAGATGGACTTTTTTATCATATGTATTTGTAGACATCTTTTTCCATGCTAGATTGATGTATTGTTCTCTTGTGAAGGCTTGATCAAGCTTGTCATTGATTGTACCCATTATAGTTGTGAATATAATTAGTTTGACATTTCGAGGCTAAGCTTTTTTTGGAAAGGATTTTCCTAGGATAAAACTATGTTAATTGTGTTTTCTTATGAATTATATGGTTATGTATGTTAATGCATGTGTTATATTCTTTTATGAAATTCTTGTATTTGAGTCTTCTCTATATTATCTCTTTTCATACATTAATATAGGAAGCATTAATAACATCTTGCTTCCTTTAATTTGGCATCGGAGCTTAATCAACTTGGATCTTATGTGTTAGTAAAAAATATTTTTTAACCAATCTTGGTTTGAGTGGGAGTTTTGTATAGGTGAAATCTTTCTTTTAGGAAAGATGGCACACACAACATTGTTGAAGATGGAAAAATTTAATGATACTAATTTTGAGGGATGAAAGTTTTAAATGGAGTGCTTGCTTATAGATTGAGCTATGTGGGCTGCAGTCTCTAGAAATAAATATGCGGCTATGTTAGTGAATGACTAGGTGGTGTTGGAAGGAAAAAGCAAAAGCTTGATAAGGCTATGTTTGGTAGATTCAGTGTTCTTGAATGTTTTGGGAAAATTTATTATGGAAACCCTTTGGAAGTTGGGAAACTTGTGATAGGTCAAATCCATAGTCAACAATCTTTTTCTATAGAGGAATCTCTATTCCTTGAAGAAGGGTGATGGTGATGCTTTTTGTAAATACTTCAATTTTGTTGTTGCATAGTTGAGATTGATTG
>VDFB02000009.1:24952513-24997140 GCA_007258455.2 Sequoia sempervirens | reverse complement strand
CTATTTCCAAGTTGTCATGCTGAATCTCTCCAACACGGAGTTCACATACTTGCTATGGCTAAGCCAAAGCTTTCTGTTAGCTCTCTCTTTTGATCTCCATCCCCAAAATATACTTCATTGCACCTTCATCTTGAACTATGCTGAAAACTGAGACTTCAAATCTGAAATCATACTCTTACCATACCCAGTGAACAACATATCATCCACATACAAGACTATGATGAGAATGCAACCATTATTAGTCTTGTAATAAACACAATTATCAGACTTAGATCTCAACAATCCCAAAGACAACACATAGGTGTCAAACTTTGGGTACCACATTCTAGGAAATTGCTTCAAACCATATAGAGATTTCTTCAACTTGCATACCAAGTTCTCTTTACCTTTCTCAACAAAATGCTCTGGCTATGACATATAAATTTCCTCCTCCAAATCACCATGAAGGAATGTTGTTTTCACATCCATCAGTTCCACTTCTAGATCACAAGCAGTTGCAAGTGATATTAGGAACCTAATGGATGTCAATTTTGTTACAGGAGAGAATATCTCACCATAATCAATTCCCTCTACCTAAGAATACCCCTTCATGACCAACCATGCTTTATGCTTCTCAACACTACCATCTAGACCAAATTTATTTTTGAACACCCATTTGCATCCAACGGGTTTCCATCCTTCAAGAAAAAGTACCAAATCCCATGTAGCATTCTTCTTCAATGTAGTCATCTCTTCATTCATGGCTTCCATCCAAGAATTTGCATCATGCATACCCATAGCCTCTCTACGAGTCCTAGGCTCATTAGTGTTAGCAATCAAAGCAAATATGCGACTAGAATCCAACATAGAATATCCAAATCTTTATGGTTGCCGCCTAACACGCGTAGACCTCCTCAACTGTTGAGGATGAGGTTCATGCTCTTCTTTAGAGCTTTCAGAGCTGCTTGAGTTCTCCTCATTATCAGGTCCAACAAGAGTGCATAGTTCATCTTTCTTTGGAGTAGGTAGGATCTAAACTACCTCCTTTTTTTGTTTCTCTTCTATCTCTGGTTGCAAATCAACAGTGGAAGGTTTCAACTCTCAAAAGATCACACTTCTACTATAGAGAACCTTCTCTGCAACTAGGTCCCAAAGCTTGTAACCCTTCACACCGATGCCATAGCCGATGAAGATACATTTAACCGCCTTATTCTCTAATTTAGATCTTTTCTCACTAGGCACATGAGCATATGCTTCACAATCAAAGACTCTAAGATGTCCCATCAAAAGCTTCTTACCAGACCACACCTCCATGGGTGTCTTTTCAAAAAGCGCCGAAGTAGGAGATCTGCTAATTAAATAACATGCAGTAGGTACAACTTTGGCCCAGAACTTTTGTTCAAGGCTAGCACCACTCAGCATACTCCTAGCCTTCTCCATGAGCGTTTTGTTCATCCTATCCACAAATCCATTTTGTTGTGGGGTGTATGGAGTTTTCTTGTGTCTTTCAATCCCATGGTTCGCACAAAAACCATCAAATTCTAATGAACAAAACTCACCACCATTATCCATTCTCAAACACTTAAATTTTTCTACCAATCTAATTTTCAACCAAGGATTTGAATTCCTTAAACCGACTAAAAAGTTCAGATTTACTACTGAGGAAGTACACAAATGTCCTACTAAATTCATCTATGAATGAGACAAAATACACAAATCTAGATAACGAAGGAACATTAACAGGACCAAACACATCTGCATGAATATAATCTAATATCCCAGAAGACTTATGAGAACTAGAATAAAAAGAAACATGGTGTTTTTTTCCATATATACAATGTTCGAAAAAATCGAACTCGAGATTACAATCATCAAGGCCTTCAACAAGACTCTTATTTTCAGGGCTCTAAGATCCGTCTCACCAATATAGCCAAGTCTTTGGTGCATAACATTATCTTCTCTACTGGGAGTTTCATCTCCAAAGCATTGCCACCCTTAGATACCTAGAAAGCATGACCATTAGATGTAGAAACCATAGTTTTCTTCTCTGCTCGATTTGATGGTGAGGATGAAGAATCTAGAGCCCTCTTCTTGGACTCCAAAGAAGTACTATTGCACTAAACTGCGCATGCATCCAACTCATACAAGTTTCCAATCAGAACACCCTCAGCAAGCACCATAAAAACTCATCCAGCTTATACAAGGTGCCAATCCGAACACCCTTAACAAGCACCATAGAAACTCATCCATCTTATATAAGGTGCCAATCCAAACACCCTTAGCAAACACCATAAAACATCTAGTCATCTTGCATCCACCACTCAAGAAAACAACCTGCACACCCACATCACTCAACTTACTGAAAGTAGGTTTCGTGCCAAACCAGGGATATGTAGGACATCATCAATTCCCTTCACTCTTCCATCAGGGAATCTGATTTTGACTCTTCCACAATCAACAATCTTCAAGTGAGAGTCATCACGCAGATACACACCTCCCACCATCATACTCCATACTTCAAGAACCAACCTTTGGAAGAGGTCATGTGGAAAGAGGCACCTGATTCTATCAACCACATATTTTCTGATGCATGCATTGCCAAGGCTGCGACAAAAGCATCTACTTCATCCTGAGAGGATTTATCAGATTCAAAATTGAAGAAAGACTTGTTTTTCTTTTTTTTTTTCTCCTCCTTACAATCTTTACGAAAGTGACCAGATTTTTCGCAGTTCCAACATTTCGCCTTGGACTTTTTACCAGGAGACTTGGACTTAGACTTCTTGTCTTTCTTCTTGCTTTTCTCCTTTGATCTTCCACAAGCCATCTCAGAAGATTTCCTTCACATCTCTTCAAACAATAGCAAAGCAACCACATCATCCATCTTGAAAGTGGTTGTTGTGCTTCCAATAGCCATCACCAGGTGATCCCATGAGTTCGACAAAGAACACAACAGGAGCATGCAATGGTCTTCATCCTCTATCTTCACACCAACAGAACCCAACAGTGCAACAACGATATTAAAGGCATTGAGGTGATTTGCAATGGCTCCTCCTTCCTCCATCTTCAAAGAATACAACTTCTTTTGCAGGAACAACTTATTTAGCAAGGATTTCCCTTGATAAATGTCTCCAAGTTTATTTCAAAGACTCATTCTAGTCTTCTATTCATGGGCATTCAAAAGAACTGAATCAGCCAAACAGAGTCTTATTAGACCCTTGGCTTTGCAATCTATTACATCTCAATCATCTTGGGAGGTTGCTTCTGGTTTTGTTTTGGATATTGCAGCCCATAAATCTCTGTCTGCAAGCATATCCTCCATTTTGAGTTTCCACAACTCAAAATTGTTGCCATTAAACTTCTCCATCTCTATTCTTCGAGATGTGCTTGCCATCTATAAACCTACAATAAGATTACAAAAACTTTTCTTGCAAAGTTCCCATTAAAACTAAGACCAGTATAAAAACCCTTCAACCCAACCACAGAAACAAAGCTAGCCAAGCTCTGATACCAATTGAAAGGAAAGCTAAGTGCGGAAACAACTTCCAAACACGGATCTAAGTAGGAGAGGGATTTTCAAATCTTTAATTATTATAGTTTAGATACACATTTATTAATTTATTTTCAAATTGAAACACATAAACCACAACACATAGATTTTACATGGGAAAACCCTTTCATGAAAAAACCCACACACTAAAGCACAGATCAATTGTATTATCAGTAACAAGGTGATTACAATACAATATCAAGTCTATGCTCTTGCAGGTATGTTTACACTGTGATACGAATCTGGAGTAATTCCGGCAATATAACGGCTTCTCAGAAAATACAAAAAATAGCTCACCAAATACATAAACATTTTACATATTTATAAACCTCTATCATGGGCATCTAGGAATGCCATGTGTCATCTCCAGAGTCTCTGCATGCATGCAAACTGAAACAAAGAACATGCACAAATCCTATCTGACCAAAAAAGCAACCTATCACACATGCGACGACATGCACCAACATGCAAGCACATGCAAGGCATCCAACTCCAATATTTTATGGAAATATTAATTATCCTTGACATGCATGGCATCCCACTAGAGAAAACCAAGCCAACTGCTAGTTTAGAACTCTCTTTCGACTTCTAGTCAACCTGACTGGTTGTCATAGTCTCGTTTAGCATCTTTCCAAAATCCGCCAAGTGATAACTCCAAAAGCAAGGACACATGTCACTATGGTGCAACTTTGAGAGGTTTTCACAAACACCTCTTCCCAATTGAACGCCCAAGTGATAAGCGGCACAATTTCATGCTCTCTTCTAAACTTGTAGGAAGCCAACTTGCAAACGGTCCCACAATTTGATTTATCAACTTAGAAACATATCACTTAGGATTTAATTAATAAAATATGTAGCAAAGGGACTAATTTAATTAATTAAATCATATTGGCTCTCTAAGGTTGAGACACCTTAATCCCAACAATTCATAGAAACTTCCAACCTCAATGCTTTTTGAATTGCATCTTGTAGAGATGCAAGGTCAAGGGCACTCACCAAGCCCCAAAGTGACTCTATCAAACTCTCAATGAACAAGTGAATCTTTCTTTGGTAACACCTATCACCATGACTGAAATTCTCTGAAATTCTGCCACATAATCCTCTACTAATCCTTGTTGCCTCAATCGTGTTAATTCTTTGAAATGCCTCTTTAGATGCTTTTGATCAAATCTATCTATAAGTCCTTGTGTGAATTTGGCATATACCGCAATACGTTGATGTCCTTGTGTGACAATTTCATGATGCCACCACTCATGTGCAATCCCATCCAAATGAAGAATAGCAAACTTAATGGCTTCCTCTTCCATCATAGGACTAAGTGAGAGATATGTGTGCAATTTTTGGACCTAAGCTCTCACTGTGACTCTTCCTGAACCATCAAATGTGGGAAGTGACATCTTGCTTAATCTTTGTTGCAGATCTTTATTGCCTTGTGGCATGGTTTGTCTTCCCCTATATCCATTCCTAGCATTGTAGAATTGTATGAAAGGAATATCATGTCTAACATCGTGATCAATCCTTGAATATTCATCTATGCAGGCCTCAAATGCTTCTTGATTTAATTCTTCTTGTTGGGGTGGTTCTATTCTAGGTAGAAATGTAGGTTGAGTAGTACATGGTGTTGATCCACTTCTATTGTTATTTATGGTTACTCTATTCCGATTAGTGTCACTACCTTCTATCCCATTGTTTTGTGTGTGTTCGTGAGAATTATTCATGTTTTACATCATTCAGATGCTCGTAATTGATTGGTTTCCTCATGTTGTTTCATCATTTGTTCATGTTTGTCAGCCATTTCTTCCATAAACATCTTCCACTCATCCTAATGGGCCATCTTGGTTTTACCACTAATTTTCTTGTTTTCCTTTTGTAGTGTTGCCTCTATTTATTTTCTTTCTCTTTCCAAATCCCTTTGAGCCCTTTGGCTCCACTGTGTTAACTAGATTTAGACCCTTAGGCTGGAAAGATTGTTGTGCTCTGATACCAATTGTAATGTCCCTATCTAGAACATTTCCTATTTTTGCCTTAAACAATAATCCTAACTCAAAATAACAATTGTATACTAATTATAAATATCATTTATATAAAATTATGAATTTTATTATAATATTCAGCTTTATAATTTTAAGAATAATTCTAAGAATGGGCCTTATCTTGATTTTTTTGTTATAATCTTCCTTCAAACTTGCAGCCATGAATGTCTCTAATGTCTACCCAAGTTAGGGGTTTTTGTCCACTAACTTGGTAAGAGAAGTTAAGGGTTTTCATCCTTAAATCTCTTATTTTTCCTTGGAGGGTATTCATCCTCTTTGGTTGTAAGATTCACTTGGAATATGTCATAATATTTATTCACAATTGATCTCCTCTCCACAATGAAATGATCTCCCTCAATACCTTATTATTGAGGGAGTCACAACCTTTCACATACAACTATTGCCCTTTGAAGGAATCATAACCTTTCTTATACAATTGTTGCCCTTTGATAACTTACAGTTTAATTTTAATGCAATTCTTCTTTATTCCCAATCGCTAGTATGAAACTAGCATCACCTTTGCCTTAAGTATTATCTACAAAGACTTATATGATATTAGTTGTCTTTTTAAGATATATTGGGATTGATGGGTATTTTGTTTAGTTGGGAATGTTTAAATGTGGATGAGGGCATGACAATGATGGCATGCATAGGTTATCCAATGACCTAACACTTCATGTGGCAAAGTCACTCATGCTCTCTTGGAGAGTCTATTGGCATGGTCACCTTGAGGCATTGTGCCTCTTTATGGATATCCTCTATCTCATCAAGATCCAAGATTGCTTACATGACAAGAGTTTGTTGTGTGTAATCATCAACATTGCTATGAGAGCTAGAGTAATGGAAATTACACCATTGTTCATCTTGTGGTTTGTTCACTTTATTCTCGTCTAGCTTAGATGTATTAGGAAGCTTATGGATTGTCATAGGTGGTCAGAAAAAATTCTATGGCTAATACAAGAGCAAGTTTCAGCATGATACAAAAGGCCTAAAGTTATTCTCCGACATGAGCTTTCTCTTGTGTGGAGCCTAAAGTTTCAGCATGATACAAAAGGCCTAAAGGTATTCTCCGACATGAGCTTTCTCTTGTGTGGAGATAGGTGTTGTCACTACATATCTTCACATTCCTTCTCCTTTGGATGCATGCCAAAATTCCTAGCCCAAAGTGTCGAATGTAAGGAATTTTATTTTAACATGGATCAAAGGCAACAATTTGTTGATGCACTTAAGCATATTGAGATGCTTAAGAGTATCCTCGTATAGGTGCACAAAATAGTCATGGAAATCATTGGAGTAAGATTCCACAATTTAATCTCTATATTGACCTAATTTCTGAAATTGCATATGTTCATCTTCATAATGTCTTTAGAAGGAAGTAATATACCTCTTGAAGAGCACTAACAAAGGTGTTCTAGGTTTGAATTGGTTGATATTCTCTATTGCATTGTGCTTGAGTGCTTGTCACCAATGATGCACTACAATAGACATGTTTAGCACTACAAAGAATATTTTCTCAACAGTAGTCAATTTGTTGACAAAATGTATACTTTGAGCTGTCAAATCTAGTAAATCAATGTGATGGCATGGTCCTTCCTTCAAACACCAAAATATCAAGATTGACTTTCAGTCAAAATGGATTTTAATGATATATTGAGGCTTGTTGCTCTAGATGTGATGACACTAGTCCAAGTTGTCATGAAGTCACAAAACTATCTAAAGATTTACTAGCATTGCATTCCTAAGGCCACATTGATCAAGTGTTGAATGTATGTTGAAACCCTAGGTGTATATTCATTTGCCTTTATACTCTATTATCAATGTTCACATGAATGCTCAACTATTGAACTAGGTGTGCAATCATTCTACGCGTGTTATGACAATGTCTAGAAATGAATGAGAATAAAATTAAGCATCAATACCTATGATCCAATTCTCAGATGGATTGGTTGGCAAACCTACAAATTCTTTGATTATCTACAAGTTTATAAAATATGTAACTTGAAACCCTAAGCTAAAATTACAAATACACATTCAAAGGTGTGTAAGACTTTGAATGTAAACTATTATATTCAGCTAGGAGAAGTTATGTAAAATAATATGTATGCAAAATAGACATTGGTTGGTTCTTCTTTGCATATACCTTGTATATCTTATGAAATAACTCGCACAAAAGAAGATATAATATGAAATGTGCTGAGAATAATTGATACTAATATGCCACTTCAAGGGGGCAACCTCTTAATCCAATTTGAGGGGGATACCTCCAATAGTCTTCAATAAGAACACACTACTCAACATGATGATAATAGAATACCTATACCTCATATATATACCATACTTATGCCTAGGATATCACCTAGTCCGACCTAGATATCCCTATATAAGCCTTAGGCTGACCTAAATAACTAAATAAAAATATAATAATGATAATATGACTTAATTAAGAGTTAAGGTAGCCACAAGATGACTACTCATAACACTATACACACTGTAGGGGTAGGGGCATAATAGTATAGTGCAAGTATTTGTACAAGTGAATCGTTAGCTAAGCCTTCACAATACGTTGACAAGGGTCACAAATGTATGGTCCATTATATCATGTGGACAAGGTGATGATAACTAGAAAAATCATATGGTATCAGTTATTTGGCATGACTATGTAGTGCAGGCATAGCCATGTGTTGACACATATGGTCGCACTTTGTGTGGATGTGAAAGTCCTACATATCATGCTCATATGTTACATTGGCATGTGAATCCATGTGCAAGCCCTAAATATGCTTGCAAATAGTCCTTTGAGATGTTGCACAAGAACTATGTGAAGATATGCAAGGATAAAGTCACACATGTTGAGTGAAGGTGAGTGCAAACATGGTGTTACTAAAAGGAATAAGAGCGACTAAGTTGCAATAGTGTAAGAGACTAAGGTTGCATTCAAGTCAAGAGGTGTCAATAGTTGAAGGCATACAAGTGGTTATGGTTTTAACTTGGATAGTGATGTTGTGAGTTAGATTAGAAATGGTAGGTTGTGGCACAAATGGTTCAAGATGGCTATGAGCAATAGCAATTAGTTCATTTTTTTGGAACCCCTTCTATTCTTTTGAATGTATACAATTGAGAGAATGTTGTATACCTCGCAAATCCATGTAACATTATAATTATTAAGTATTTGTAGAGTGTTATACTATTTGGTCCTTCATGGAATATGGTGCCACACTTGGAAGGAATCTCAAGATTCTTAGGATTACACACTATGCCACTTGGCATTTCTACTATAACATGTGTAAGAGAGCATTGATGTCATATACGATGTTTAACACTATCTATGCCATTGTAAGATGCATATGAGAATCTATGACACGTGTAAGAGCATGTAAAAAACATGTACTTGAGGGGGGGTTACATAATGGATTAAGTGGAGCATCTTAAATTGTTATTTATGGCATGTGGAAGAGCATCTTGTACAAGGTTTTAAATAGATCAAATTGGAGCACACAAGTTTGGTGGATAGACTCCTTAGGGGAGGAAATTGGAATTTAGGAGTCAAATTTTGGGCACCCAATTTTTATCCTTTGGTTTGACACATGATAATGGAAACCAACAATAGTTTTCTAGATTGCCTTGGCCTATATATTGGATACTTGATATAGAATTTGTGTTGTGTGGGGTTTCTCTACTCAATATTGTGTAAATATGATTTTGTATTGGTTCTCTTCTAGGATTAGTATAGGATCTATCTAGTTTCCTTTCATCACACATGTTCACACATACTTTTGAATGTATTCATTAACTAGTGTTGAAAGATCCACACAACAATCATGCATCATTAATGTGCCACCAACCCCATGGATTTTGTACTTGCAAGCACTATTACAACGATCAATCTCTTGCAAACTAAAGTCATGCCAATCCCACTACCCATGTACAACAAATTAAAAGAATATGGTCAAACTATATGTAGGGTGTTACAAAGAAGAGAAACTATTAAAAGTATTAAAATGTCTAAGTGCACTAAAGTTTTATCAATTGATTAAAAAATCATCTCTAAATAACCCCCTTACCATTTTTACTAATGGCATTCCTGTCCTAGTTCCCATTTTCACCTATAGGTTATCATGGTATAAATTTTAACTATTTATATCACTTGATAATGATTATCAAATATCAATATTTTTATAGATATAATAGTGAGGGATCTATAGAGGGTGTGCCCTTGAAATAAAGATGTATATGTATCGATGCCTTGGATAAACCTTGATGAGTTAATACCAAAAAGATACAATGACATCATGTGACCAACAAATAGGGTCAGAAAACAAACCCCTAAAACTATACTATTTAGGGACTACAACAAAGCTGAAAATCATTTAAGAGGTATAACCAAAAAAAACCCTCAACCAAAAAAGCTAAAGACAAGAATAGAAGCTAGACTAATAGCAAAACAAAAACAAACAAAACCTTCAACTAAATCTAAAAATACTCCCTTTCAACAGGAGAAATATGATTGATATCAACTACCTCTTCCACCTAGAGCTCCACTTCATTCACTTGCCAACCTCTAAGATGACTTGCAAGAGATGGAAAACAAACAACATAGCAAAACCCTTGACGCTGATGAAATTGATGTATCATAGGGCCACAAAAACCAAAATGGTAAAATCACTACTAACTTTGAGCCACACATAGTGGTAATGAACACGTAACTCATCTAATAATTTACCTACTTCTCCACAAAAAAGAATGAAGAACACTAACTTCTCTCTATAGTTCCACAATTTTAACAGATTGTTGATATTCTAGGCTAAAGTGAACACAAAACCTTCTCCCTCTACTAAGGTAGCCTTCACTTCCAACCTTACCTCCATCCTTGCATTCTACAAAGATATGCCTAAGAATTGGTCTAACAAGAAAAGTTGCATGAGCCAAAGCCAAATAGCTACATTTGAAATGTAGAATGTCAAGTTGGAAATGAAATCTCTATGGAGGGCAACTTTAGAATGCTTGCTAGTCATCAATGTTGGTTCACCAAGAATGCCCTTTACAAAGCTAAGGTTTTGTCAATTCTTTGCATGAAAAGATACATAGTAGATCCATTCTATTAGATAATCTACCTTGTGGAACCTACACACCTCTCGAACCTCTCATGCCTAATCCTCCATAACTTGCAAGAGACCAAAGAAACTTCCAAGAATCTAGAGAAACTTGCAAGATATATGACCAATTAAAATTCAACACTCCACCACATTGTCATGGCATTACATTGAGAGCCTAAGCTTTGCTAAAAAGCATAACATCCAATCTATATTTTTGGAGCTATTAGAATGTTCAATTTTCTAGGGAGGTCCTTAGGGTTTTTCTACTATGTCTTTTGCTAAAACCTTGAACCCCTTAAGTTTCTGGCACTTCGTATCACTATTATAGTTTTTCTAATTTCAAGTTGATTGGCCCTTGAGGGTTGTAGTTTTATCGACCCCTTGTCTTATTCACCAGTAAATGCCTATGTTAATTTTTTGTATCTCCATGGTATCCAATGTGCAAGTAGAACCATAATTTTGACCTCCTATGAATCATTTTCATAGCCATGACTATGTATGCATTTGTTCAACTATTACAACAATTGCCAAATCTACCTTTATGGCATGATTTGGATTGCGTCCTTTAAAATCTATACTTTTTGATCAAATGAAGGAGATATAATGTTGCAGAAGTTATTGGAGACCTATTTTTTATTGGTTTGTTGAGCTATTACATGGTCTACCATCAAGATAGTTGGTTGATTTGAATTGGGAAATATGTTGCAAATATTGCAAGCTTTCTAAGTGGTCATTTCCCCATTTTTCTATATTTAGAAGTTCATTATTCATGAATGGGGTTTGTTATTAGCGTTTCTAGTGGACTTTTGTGAGTGCCACACATTTTTTTAGGGTTTCAACTATTGAATGCCAAATTTTCAAGAGTACACTAGGTTTTAAAGCATCTAAAGGTCAACGACTATTGTGGATATCTAGGATAGAATGTCTCCAAGGTTGTATGTATGTCTTCAAGGAAATCTATAACAATGTGTATAGTTTCTCTCTTGTCACACTTGTTGACATGAATGTAAAGAATATTTGATTAATTTCACAACATTTTTAAAACACTGTAAACCTTGTAGTGATCATCTATTTTTTTCATATGGATTTGTATATTATAACTCTAGATGATTATGGTTTATGACTAATGTCTACTCTTTAATGCATTTATGTTGAGATCATCCTTCTATGTTTCCATTCATTGTTTCTCCCCTCTAGTAAATTGTGACTTTGTTACCCATTTGAATAGGCACGAATCCCGAGAAACAAATGATTCAATCATGCTTCTAAACAAACAAAATCATTAACTAATAGTTTCAAGTTAATTTTTATATCTCTACAATTCATGATTCAATTACAAAAAAATGGAAAAAAACTTTTGTGAGCATTACAAACAAAAATACTTTGTGAATTATGTCCTTGTGTCATCATCTTACATATTCAACAAGGATGTTATTATCATTTGTATAAGAGGTATTTATGCAATTGTCTAGTCTTTAACCCAATGACAACTTTTGGGGTTGAACTTGCCTTGGATACAACTACAAAGCTATTTTCTTGTTTTACCTTTCTGCACCTTCGGTCCCACTTAGGATCACCTCTAAGAATACCCTCTTGGATCTAAGTTGAGCCGAGAGTGCAAGAGAGCTTATCCACTCTTGTTCATTGACCTTTAGGATTTTGGAGGAATAGTTTTAGGACCCAACATACACCACAAACACATTATTAGACTTCAATTCATTGTGCCATTCCCAATCACTAAGCCACCATAAGACTATCAACTCATCGCTAATCTTACCACTCAATGATAATCATGTCACTATACCTACCAAAAAGGCAATGCTAATGATGCCTAGAGAAGAGACTATTAAAATAAAAGAAGATATACATGCCCTTGCTCATTATTAAGGGGATTCAAGTTGAGCAATGTTTCTAAATTGTTCCATGTGCTTGCTCTATGGCTATAAATAGCCATTATCAGACTCTGGTTTATGTCTTCATTGACTAAACAGTCAGCAACAATATTGAATTTCTTTTTGCAATGGGAGAAACTGATCATTTCAAATTTTTACTTTAGCACTTGAACTTCTTAAAAAAATTCAGTTTCTAGCTTGGGCTCCTTCCCTCATTAATAGCATCAATAATAATCATAAAATTTCCTTCTACTATCAGCTTGTTTTGATTGAGGGAAACCACAACTTCTAAACCAGCTACTATCAAAGCTTCCCATTCCACTTCATAGTATGTGAGAATATTGAGAAAGAGGGAGCCACCATAGATCAAATTCTCTCGAGGAATTGCAAATCCACCACCTGCTATACCAAGGTTACCCCAGCTGCTCCATCAAAGTTTAATTGACCATTTTACTTCAGTGGAATCGGTGGACTTAAAACCAATATTACTATTTTTATATTTGGTGTCACTTAACCCTTGAACAGAAGCAAATATCAATATAATTCATCATTGCTTTTCTTAGACATTTATTTTTTAGGTAAATATTTAATTTTAAATTAGATTTATTGAAGTTGTATAATCATGGTGCATTTTTCTCTAAATTTGAATATTTAAATAAATTTAATATGTGTTGTCTCTAAATATCCATCTCCCTTTTTTTTAAAATGGTATATACCCATACCAGTCCCCATCTCCCATACCTGGAGTACAGTCACCGTCTCCTCGTAACTATGGATAAACATGAAAGTTATAAAATGACATTAAAAATACAATGACAATCTAGTAATTAAGGGACGACTTCATAGTTCATAGTGAATTCAAATTCTGAATAGTTCAGGACAATGATTCTATCCCCCTCTTCTGGGTATTGTCGTATTCCTTGTCATATATCCAATCTCAGCCTTTCCTCTAATAGCTTGGACAGAGTTGAGTGTCTCAGCTGAAGTGGAGTCCTACTCGGAACAATGATAAAAGAGTCCATTCAAATTGACGTGGCACTCACATTTGTGCTTAAGCGAATTTGTCTAGGCAGCTACCAAGCTAAAATACAGTTGAATCTATCTAGGAAAGTGCATATCTAGAAAGTAGTAAATATTGAACCTACCCGATTGTTGTTTGAGATGATTATTCACCAGCCATCTTATCCAGGATTATCCCAAGGAAAAAAATAATGTTAAAAAAAGCCAAAGCTAATTCCATGGTGAGACCAAAAGGAGGGGCGTCTAGTGACGAGGATAGAGTTAGCAGGGTGGATAACTAAAGAAAAGAAAATGAAACCAGCCAAAGGAAGCCCACAGAATTCTCAAAATGCCTAAGAAAACAATCCAATCAGCAAAATGCCAAAAAGCTGTGAATAATGAATTTAAAACTCCTCAAATACTCGTAGTGCAGTCCCGGGAATTAAAAGTAACGCATGTAGAAGGCTGAGGCTTCCAAGGTAGATCAACATGATAAATTTAGACAAAGTAAACAAAGCGGTGACAACACACCTAGTTGTCAGCCACACGATCATTGTCAGAAACATTGTTTTTATGTTACACATCCTTCTTTCATCCACATGTAAACCAGGTGGTCAGCAAAGCAATGCCTATTTAGTTGTTTACCAGGTACTTCATGAAAATTTCAGTAAACATCAACATATCATCAAGTGATTTCAAGATTCTGTGTAAGAAGATGACCACAATTGAATGAACCATCCAAAATGCTTGCCCTAACGTCCTTTGCCTTAAGGATATAAACATTACCAGGTTCCCATGGTAAGCAGTAGCACACGAGTAGTACTCGGATAGATTTTTGTCCAACTAAACATGAGGTTGGGAATAAACGTGTGGTTTGTGGTGTCACCCCTTGGTTAAAGTTTTAAATCCTTCATTTTGGTTTTTGAATAAGGGGGAGAGTCCAACGGCAAAAAGTTGTGAAATTCACTCTTCTCATTTTGAGCCCTAGGCATTTCAAATTGATTATGGACGGTTGTATGAAGAAGATTACTAGATTATGAGACTTAATCCCTAGAGCTGTTATAGCCAGATGGATCTTACGAAAGGAAGCAACAATTTAGCATATTACAGTTTGTTTTACAAGGATCAAGCTAAATGGTTATCTAGGCGACAGGTAACTGGCAAGAGAAATGATAGCTTAAGAGAAGCTTAGCTAGGAATTAAGAGAATTGGGAAGTGACCTCTTCGACCTAGACAAACAGATGAAACCTAGCAAACTGGAAAATTGGCTCAAAACCTTTGAACAGTATAGAACCGAGAGAACTAGAATTTATGGCAAGACTGAACATATTAAGAATGGTGGCAAGACTAAACATATTAAGAATGGAATACTTCCATTAAGCTATATATTTATTACTTGAAGTGAAAGCATAGCTTCTAATTGAATTATAGCAAATGAAGTTTTGAAGGGGGAAAACATCTCAGATAAAACCCATGACATAAAGACTTCCAGAACCGTTTTTAGCTAAAATTTCCCTCTGAAGGATTGATTAGTCTATGCTAATTCCCTTTCCTGCTGTTCATTCAACGTCAGATTCAAATAGTTTTTCATATTAATGGTATCAAAAGCCCTTTTGGTCCGTGCAATGTGCAAGGCCCTCTCTTTCAGGATTACCAGCTATGCAATTTCAAAGAATATGCCACATGTGGATGATTATGTAAGAAGAAAATGCATTAGGATTGTAAAGACCCCCAACCTCAGTGCGTTTTGGTTGATCATTCTATATGGACTTTTCCTCTCTCTTCAGTGACAGTTGGGGGGGCATCTATAGTTTGAGATGAAATGAATGAAAATGAAGATGAAAGCTTTTAATGACATCCACAAGACCAAGCAGGGCTGGCTAGAAGGGGCTTTTACTCTTGGAGATGACTACACAATAAAGAACAAATACTTTGCTAGATTGGTGGGTTGTACACATCGAGCATTTATACTTATGGATTTAGAAAAGCTTCCTTCAGCTGGCAAAATGATTTAACTGATCAGCTTGCTAAAATATAATTAGATGCACAAGAGCATACTTGTATAAGAGTAGAAATGGAGTAATGGCAAGCCTATTCATGGGAAAATTAGGCCAATCCCTTTTATTTCTTCATGATTTAATAGGAAATGGGGACAGCAAGAAACATATACCGAGAGGTGAAATGTCAGGTCATCTGAAAATCAAGTGTCTTCTACATTATGAGTTCTTGCCTCATTCATTAAAATATGTTTATCATGCCAGATAGAGTATTTCTCAGCTGACAAATAACTTTGGCATTGTATAACGATGTCAAAATAATAATATAGTGCAAAATGTCTTCTAGCATCATCAGGTTTCTTGGTTGTTTCCAGAATAGATCAATTTAGAATAAACTGTCCTTGTTTCTGGATCCTCTCTTTGGGAGATGGGTAGTGTATTGACATGTCAAGGAAATTTTAACTGCTGTCCAGAATTTATTACCTTTGAAGACAGGTACGCAAGCTTCAATTCAAGGAGATGCCTTTTAAGATGTACCTGGAAAATTTCTGAACTTCAAGGAAAATATAACTACTCATATTGTAGTCAGAATGGATGTAATATGGGGAGATATCAACTCTCTAGATTTAGGAGCTTAAATCCGTAAGTCAGCCATAATTTAAACAAAAAACAAAACCGATGTTTCACCTAGGAGTGGATTGCCATGATACGTGCAACTCTGAAGTCTTGAACTCCAATTTCATTAATCATTGCGTGTTGGGGACGTCTTATTGAGTGCCCATCAGTTGACATTGTTGTTTTACTAAAGGATATGTAACCATGAATCAATCTGTCTCTTCTAGCACACATGAAATGTTTCTACAAGAACAAGTATTCAACCTTGTAAAATTCATACGTATTTAGGCATTCATCAGATGAAAACAAATCACCCAGTGGATTGTTTTCACATTTCTTGATCCAAACTAAATCCATCTAAGAATCGTAGATCTAATCCATCTACAAGATAATTTCTTAAAACAGTAAGGTTCTAAATTGTTGTTTACTAACCTTAATTTTGGACGAGAAGCTGCGACAGGATGAAGCAACCACACACAAAATAAAGCTTCTTTAGGCCACTTGCATAACATCTGAGGAGGAAGGACACGATGCCGAAGATTTGACATAATTGCCTGCTGCTCTGCTTCTGAGCTAAAAGTGCAGAATAACTGTAACAAAAACAAATTAAATTTGGGTAGGGCTAATCAGGTTTCAGAGTAAACTTTTCATATTTGAAAATGCTATTAGCATTTTATAAACAATAACATTTATATTCATTAAAAAACAAATTGATGCTGCTGTGAATTATTAGATTTAGTTTTGTCAGTCTCATACCTCAGAAAAGAGAACACCTAAACAATAAATGTCCGAAGAGAATGAGATTGATCCCCCGGATAGCTCCTCTGGAGTGGTGTACCATTTCAGTTCCATAAGCAATATTTGCTTCAATGGGAAGCGGTTGCTCCTATCTTCAACATTCTCATCTTCATTCATGGTGTCCATGTTTTCTTGATTAGTCCCTTCCCCTGCATCTGAATCCATTACGTGTGGAATAGCATGCATTCCACCAACAACATCTAAGCTTTTGCTGCAATTATCTGCAGAGATTAACCTTCCAGACACTCTGGAAACATCTGTATTAGCATCTCTAAATGATTGCTCCTGAAATCCAGCTGCCCTTGTTGAAATGTTTCTTGCATGGGTTTGACTGCTTGCCATGTGAACTGAAGCAGTTTGATCAACTTCTCGCCCTGCTCTTGAAATATGCCCCATGTTATTATCATGTTGCCTCATATTATAGTTTGCTGCCTGACCTGGAAGAGTTCGAGGCAACCTTCCAGTCGAGTCATCTGAAGAATCAGAACCTGAGCTTGTACAAGAAGCAGATTCTATAAATGAAACTCGATTAAATGAGGATAGCATGAAACAGGACGGCCGAATATTTTGCAACACTACTCCTTCCGAATGTGCAAGACTTACAATCTCCAGAATTTGCTTAAATATGTGCAAGCATTCCAATCTATTTACAGTTCTATTAGGCATATTTAACCATTCTCTAAGGCTAATATCCTCCTCTTCCAAATCATCCATACAGGGTTGCACAGTGGTTGGGGTCCGAAAAGCACATAGATGTTGCTCATTGTCAGGGTTGCCAGAAGGGCTTCCTGCACATTTCTCTTCTTGTTCGTCCTGACTACAGCCAGTGTTAGAAGCATCTTTTGACATATCATTGTTGATACTGGATTCTCCAGAAATATAAAATTCTCTCTGCCCAAATCGCTCCCTATTCAACTCTTGGGAGCCGTCCATCCCAGAATTTCGAATCCTAAGAGTTATGAAGGGCCTTGTCTACAATAATTCAGGTTGGTGTTCCACCTTACGGTTACTAATTTATGACCTATACTAATTTCTATTTCTATGAAACACTTCTCAGGAGTCAAAAACCAGTTCCACATTGCAACTTCTGCCAAAAACAACATCCAGAAATGAACCATAAAACTAAGGATTAAAAACTTAAAGCGCTCTGGGTGTCCCTAATGTTCCAATTAAAAGTTTTGCCTCACACAAAGCCCTTTTATGTCTCCATTTTATAAAAACCCTCTATTTTCCCTTATACGCCTTATTTTGCTTCTGAAGCGGAAAAGAAACTGCAGTGACACATCCACATTCCTCCAATTCATCTAAAAAACTGATCCACCAAAACTTTGTCCCACAAGCATGTTCATTCACAATCTTGATATATTCCTCCCAGATGTGTATAAACTTCTCAAACACCAAAGAAGACCCTATGCAAACCGCCCATGGTTAAGTTGATCTATAAATGGGATAGGTGACCTCTGAGGAAGTCGGGAAGTCCCAGCTATCAAGTACAATTCCAAGCTACAATGAGTAATAGCACAATGCAATGGTTCACTTGGGTAATTTCATACCCGCTGCTTCATTCCTGCAACCATCACCCCATGCAATAAGTATCATTTGCTCTGCATTCAAGCTCGTAGAGATAGGTTATTGCCAACCACTACTGATGGTCATGAAAATTGGCCTGATACTAAGACCGACTTGATTCCAAAAAATGATATTTATTAAGCCAAAAGATAACTGAAATCTCCCAAAATTCAAGTCCCAACCCAAAAACCAAAATACGAGAGAAATCTCTCGTGAGAATCATAAGGCTTTCAACATAACACCCCTCCTACTTTCCGTTTGCTCATAAAAAATACCCAACCCCTTTAAACACACCAGCTATCATTCAAAACAAAAGCCAAACCCAATTCAAACACTACAACAGCAATAACATCATTGAGGGGCGAAAGTCCCAGGATTAAAGTGAAGCTAATTAACATTACCCGAGTTTGAAATTTTAAATACTCCGTACACATAAACTTTGTATTAAAATGTAAATCTCTTAAATATTCTTGACAACGAAAAATTTAGATCTTCACAAACTCAATAATTTATATGATCACCGTCATAAACCCAGAGAAGAACTGTAGGAAGAGAAGATAAAGACCAGAATATGATGAAGATCTCTTGACAGAAAACAAGGCACAACGCCACGTGCTGGAGCACCCCAGAACGCAGAGCATTGATTTTCAATCCTATCTTCTCAACAGTAAAGGGATAAGACACACTCAATCCAAAAAAAATTGTTTAATAAAGGCAAATTTTGAGTTGAAAAAAAAAAAAAAAAACTATAAGTACTAAAACAAATTCCTTGAATAAAAGAAACGACCTGAAAGTGATCCGATTGGAAGTTTGGACTACGAGCTTGCCTTCATTGGCCTACCCTGCCATAAATTAATCAAACAACTCTGGCATTTGTATGTTAAAGATTCCAGATAGAAACTGCCTGTAAAATCATTCCATTGATGTGGCGGATAACGAGTTATTTGTTTAGGCCTATAAGGATGAACTTTTTTCCATTTTAACATAAATCTGAAAGAAAAAATAAACAGCGCTAGTGTACGAAGCGAAACTGACCTCATGAATTGAAGCCAGAGGTCCAGGTCGGACATTGAAATAGTAATAAAATAATAAATCTATGTTATCTGCAGCAGCCACATGTTTGTACGAGGTGCAGAAACTGTAGCGGCTGCTGACAAAACAGCGCCCCCAAATTCACCTCTAAATCCCTGGGACAAAAACTAGATAGAAGTGGAGTGAAGAAGTGGCTGTGATGTTTGTTTCCCAGCTAATTTCTGTTATTGCTAATTTTCTTTTCTTGTCTATTTCCCCCTCCTCAGCTTTTCTATCCGCCTGCACTCTGCTCTCCACATACGTGGCCTCACCAGCGCCATGAAAAATTTGCTTAGCTGGCAGAGCGTAAGGAAAAAAAAAATGATATCGAAACGTAAATATACGAAACCGTATATTCCGCTTCTGACACTCAATCCGTACGTATTTCTACCCAAGCCCAGAGTTCCAAGTTTTTTCTATTTTTGCACGACAAAAAGTATAGCAGGGCTTTGGGCCTTAGACCTTTGCCTCAAGTGGTAATAACCGCGTTGACGACACATTAAAAAATAAATGCATTGAAAGAGTTTATGGGATTGGAGGGTCTGCCTATGTTCTTTTTGCATCCACCAATTAGGGATTAGAGTGAAAGAGAAAGAAATATTAAATTGGTGATTCAGGTTTGACTTTATTTAACCTCGGAATAGAGTATTGGATATATTTAAAAAAAATTATTGAGATTAGGTGTAACGTTGTGTAAACCCTGAGAACACACACATAAAACTAATAATTTTTTTAATAATAAAAGTAAACATGCAATAACATTAAATCATAACACATAGCATTAATACACTTGGTTCTCTGGGGCACGCGAGGTTACATTGCAACCACAACACAACATAAAGATAATGAAAACAACATAACCCTTTAATTTATAAAAACCATATACAGAGATACAACTGATAGCCATGATGCGAGTATGACAACATCGCATAATTACATCCATGATAAATCTTTTAACAAGATCCAATTCAAACCTAACTATTACATCATTGAAATAATATTACATTACAATTTTCCTTTGATACAAGAATTACATTGAATTTCCCAACATGGGGATTGATACAAGAATAATGAACATGAAGTACAACTGATCACTGGAACATCTGCACTGCGGAAAGCTGAGATGACAAGACGCTGATGGGAAACCCAACGGGTGCGGAGCACGTTCCACCCAACCATGTGAATTACGAAGTAACTCACCCCCCGTGCTCAGAGGTGACGAGGAAGTGAATCCGACCATGAATGTCAACCGACTCCACAACAACATGATACAAAACAAGTACCACCCAAGTATGCAATGCAAAACCATCAACGTACTCAAATCACATAACAAATAAAGCCAAGAACTCATTACGATGACATGAAGTACTAACACTTAACAATCATGAATCAAATCACAAGAATTCAAAGAAACATCATAAAGAGATAACATCCAGAGGCAACAACAACAAAACAACAAGGGTGTCAAGTGGAGAGTGTCATCGCATAGCTCTCATGGGATTTCCTGGCCCTTCCTCCAACTGAGGCGCCGGCACCCATCTATGGATATCCTGGCCCTTCCTCCTAACTGAGGCGCCGGCACCATAGGGTAGCTAATGCGGAGCCAATAGTCTCTCATGAGGACGAGACTCTAACTTTGCCGACCACGGCCTTCTCAGTCTATCACTAGTCTAAGGTAGCCCTAATGTATAGCCGAGGAATCCAAAGTTTTATTTATCTTGTATTTTTAAACTACCCATCCCCCTAAATCTATTGTTTAGGTTATCACTTGTTTACTACTCTTCGAGGGTTATCCTGGCCCTTCCTCATCCGAGGCGCCGGCGCCCATGAAGAGCCACTCTCCCTATGACCCCTAACATAATCAAAACTAGGCAAGGGTTGAACTAAAACAATAAAAATATAATACCACAACAAGTATACGCGAGGCATTAACCCTCTCGCAAAAATTCATAATCCAAACGTCTTAGCAAACCGTTCAACCCTTCCTAACAAAACCATTAAGTATCACTTTCCAAAAAGGATAACCAAAACGAGGATAACCTTAAAAGCACAAAACTCAACACAAGAACATGCAAGGCAACTCCATCTCGCGATAAATCATAATCACAACGACTATAACCATTCCAAAATGATAGAACTCAAAATCATGTAATATTCTAATCACAAAATACAAGTATCAACATCAAAGGATATAAGACATGCCTCTGGAGAAAAACAAGATTTACAATAATCCAATGAGGTTCAAAACACAACAGAGATCCCACATCACAAGATAAAGGTCAATAACAATAAATAGAAGACAGTAACAAGATCACACAATTATCTAACTCGAGAAGATGATTCGACCAATCACGTATAAAATCTCTATTTCACTCGATATAGAGTCGAAAACAAAGAACAATAAAATTATTGACGACTTAACTAATTTACTTCCTTTAATTTCTCAGAGATAATAAATTTCATCAAAACAAACAATCTACTTTTCACCTATTACCTGCACTCAGTTTCCACGACCAAATTTACCATAACTATTTTACAACAAAATAATTTTACACTATTATTTACATTTTATCCCAATTAAATCATACAACCTAATATAAATAATTAAAATCAAATAAAACAAATATTAATAACATAATTCATCATTTATATTTTAAAATCATTTATAACAAATTAATTTTATTATACTAAAATCACTTAATATTTTACTCTAAAGAACATTTAGATTTCTTTATTTTTCCATATATACATATTTTAAAATAATAATTATATATATATATTTAAATATATATATATATAATTATGAAAACAAACAGAAATAATAAATAATAAATATCAATATATTTATATATATATATATAAATATATATATATATATATTTATAAATAAATATACATATATATATTTATAAATAAATATACATATATATATTTATATATATATATAAAAATTCACATACATAAATAAAAACGAAATAAAAAGAAAACATTAATATACCCTAAGTGGGGACTGCCGCGCAGTCCCCACGGGCTGCTGTACGCAGCAGCCCTTACGGACTGCTGCGCACAGCAGTCCGTAAGGACTGCTGTGGCAGTCCGTGCCACTGCTGGCGGGGCTGGGGGGTACGGCCCAGCGCCGTCCCTCCCAACTCCCAAACTTTAAATTTTTTTTTATTTATTTATATTTTTTTTTTCAATTTATTTTTTTAACATTAAACGCCCATGCGAATTTTAATTTCGCGATTTCATTTAATTCATTATTTTATTTTTAATATTATTTTTTATTTATTTATTTGTAACTTCAATTCTGTGTTGTGCAAGGGTACGGCCATTGATTTGGCCTGGACAAAATCTTGATTCTATCATAAAAATAAAATAATAAAATAATAAATTTATACAAATAGTATATATATTAATATATATATGTATACATATATATATTAGTATGTACAAATGATAATCCCAAAAAAAAAATATAATTGATAACTTAATCAGACAGAGGTTTCCCTGTACACAATTTTCTATTCACTAATACTATGTTTTTTTTATAAACAGAATAAATATATATTTTCAAATCAAAGGTATTTATAAAAACAAACAATATTATGCATGATCAAATTATAAAAGAACTATATAAAGGTATCTCAATGACAATAATCTTTTCCTATTGATTTGTTTACTATGAATCATTATATTTTCTAATGGAGGTTTTATTTTTCTTTCAAACAATCAATCATATATATTCATTTCTTTATCTAATTTCTTTTTGAAACAGAAACTGAAGGGAAATAAGAGGAACCTGGATTCCTGTTTGTTGACTGTTGAAGAAGCTTGCTTGACCCCGATGGCCTCCACGAACAACTTCTCGATCCTACTTCCAAATCCCTTCTCCTAAATTTCGTGCTCGAACTTGAATCCACTCCTTTGTTCAGAAGACTCCAGAATAATACCAACAAAAGATTGCAAAACCCTTTCTAAGACTCCTTCCAATTAGCAAAAGATCCCCAAAAACCCATATCCTCTTCAGATTCAAAAATACAGAATAATATCTGCCCTCTCTCAAACCCTAATCTCTTGTGTGTGAAAAAACTTCCAAAATTCTTAATTAATTAAAAGATAATATCCCTCCTTTCTCAAAACTCAAAAAAATCAAGAATAAAAGAAAACTCATTCTTTAAAAGCCAGCTTTTTAATTAGATCTGTATTCTCATTGGTTCAAACAATCTTTTTATTCTTTTATTTGTTTTATTGCTTTTATTTCTGTTTTTGCAACATTACTTGCACATCACATTACTTATTTAATTTAAATAATTTATTCTAATAATTATCTTCAATCAGATAATTAATTAAAATAAATAACACACATTTAATATTTAATTATCATTTAATTGAAACACATAACTTTATAAAAATCAAATAAAATATTTAAATATTTTCATACAAATAAATTAACATTAAAATACACAATTATTATTCCCATTTAATTAACTAATTCACAACTTATAAAATATCAACATCAATTAAATAATCATAACTTATAAAATACCACATTAATCAAAATATGACAACACACAAAACACAAGCCACAAATGACAACAAATTCACAAAAGAAACAATACTAGACAAACGAGACGATCTGACATCATGGGACGGGAGGACTTCATCGTCACCTCTGTTTCAACATTAACCGTTGGGTTATTGGTGCTCGCCCTGTCCTGCCGAAGCAGGTGGAATCGAGACTTATACCTGCAAATTCTGCATACAAACGAAGTTGTGTACATGTGCATACATATATATATAATCATCAAAGCATTAAATCGAAGTACTGCATTGTGAGAAGGAATCGCAACATAGCAGGGCACTCGCGAACGAGTGATGCCATATTGTCCTTCATCACACCTATTCTAACAATTATAATCTATCTGATAAAATAACATTTCTAAACTAACAATTCATCTCATGACATATCTAGTTAAATCATTGCATCATAATATAATTCTGAAAATGAACTAACATCTAACCAACCACAATGTCAAATGAAATAATCAAATCCTCAAGTGCATAAACGTAATCACCAACAGTCTACTAATGGAATACAACATCATCAAAAGTCTAACTATCCAACTCAAACAATATCATCATCGTCACAAGTAGCAAACAACCGCATTGAAAAATACCAAATCCTACCAGTAAGAGGAGGGGTATTACATCTTCCCCCTCATAAAATCGGCTTACTCCTGGAAGCCGGTAAACAAAGGGAAATAAGATTCCCTAATACGGGAGGCATCCACCCACACCAAGGTGGTGAACTAATCACCAATAGAAAATAGAATCAAGCTCACACATAAGAGTAACAAATAATATTAAAGAGTATTAATAATATGGGGGTATTACATTAGGTTTAATAATTACACTTATAATATTGTAGAGTATTATGGATATATTTAAAGACGCGAGGGGAGACGATACACAATTGGTTTGCCAAGGACGGTGAAAATGGTAGTCAATTCATCGTAGTTTCTTTTAAATCCCAAAATTTGGAATGTGTGAAGATATCGATTCGATTTTTAAGTACACCAATTTCAAAGCATTTTAGACTTCAAGCAAGATATAGCAATGTGCAAATCAAAATTGATTTATTCAATTCTATAACTCCAAATGAAATGTTTCTAATCATGTTGTTCGTCTTAAAGAGTCAACAAATGAAACTACATTCGCTTTAACAACATTGAAATGCAAAAACACTAATTTTTAGGAGCACTAAAAATAAAGTGTGAGATTTGCTTGTTCATTTTTAGAAGCACCAATCTGAAGTGTGAAAGTTGCCTTGTTCAATTTTAAGAAGCACCAATTGAAGTGTGAAAATTGTCTTGTTCAATTTTAAGCACCAATTGAAGTGTGAAAGTTACCTTGTTTAATTTTTAAGCACCAATTGAAATATGAAAATTGTAGGTTCAATTTTAAACACCAATTGAAATGTGTCTTAACTAAGAAAGCTCTAAAAACTGAAATGGACTTGGACCGTTCGCCAACTCTGTAATAAAACCATTAGTTGTTCTCATAAAACAAATGTGTCATAATCCTGCAAGAGCTGCACCAACAATGTTAGAACCCGCTAAACACAACGAACAATCAAATGTTAGGGTTAGGCAAATCAAAAAAATCAGAAAAAATGCTTACAGATTGAAACACAATGAAAAACAGAACAATAGCAGCAATCTTCGGGATAGTAGTAGACTTTCTATCTAGAACAATAGCGGCCCAATTAGACGATAGCGGTCCAAAAAAGTACAACCGCGGACTTGTTTTCGGCAATAGCGGTTAAAAAGTCAATAGTGCGCCTGTTTAGTGCAATAGCGGTTGAAAAAAGTGCAACCGCGGTGAAAATTCTAGAACTTCTGTGTAAAAATTTTGGAACTTTCGCGTGAAAATTATCAATAGCATTTCAAAAAAGAATGTCAGCATTTTGGAACCTATAACTACTCAAATAAACTCACAAAAACATTAACGTTAAGGACCTAGATCCCACTGAGTGTGCCAAATGTTGTAAGGGGGGAAAATTAGTGTGAGGAAAACAAGCAATGAATTAAACTAAATCAATTCAAACAAGATTAAATTCCAACCATACTCATGAAATGAAGTTCTAAAATAACGAAATCAAAAAACAATGTAATCCTAAAGATAACATAAATTGAATGCAAAACCTTAAAACATTACCATCCCATGTCAGAGTTGTGTTTGTATTGATGTTTGGATGTCAGATTGCTCAATTCAATACAAAGCCTCCATTGTTGTTGTTGCAAAAGCTTCAAAGTGCGTTAATGGTGACCTAGAATAAGAAGACAACAATTCTCAATGTGCTCAAGAATCAGTTGTTCAACACTTCACTATGAAATTTTTAGATGATTTGTGAGACGATAGAAGATTGTTTTATAGATTTCCTATTTCGAGATGAATGATCGAGATGCAACAATGCAAAATTGTGATCAACGGTTGAGGACCGTTGAGAGGAAATAGATTGGCCAGTTAGCTTCTGTGATTGATCCAATTAAGGATGTTAACTGCATAATCAGAGGATTTAGATTGTATAATCTATGGGATTGAAGAAATCAAGTTGAGTGGTTAGTGGGATTGAAGAATCGGGGTTGAGTGGTTAGTGGGATTAAAGAATAGATGAGTTAGTCAACCATTAGAGTGAGAAATCAGTGGTCGTGATTTGCTCAATCACAAAAGGGGGTGAGGATAAATAATTAATTAATATTTTGAGTTAAACTTGCAAGTCATGTTTGACTTTAACAAATAAAGTTATATTTGTTTGTTGACTATGTTCAATGATATCGAATAATTAATTTAATTATTCAAGTTTAGAGAGGGGAAAGTGATTTAATTAAATTATTAAGTGAACAATTTAATTGATTTAGATGAATAGGGTATATTAGCAACATAATTAAATAATTTGCATTTATTTAATTAATCAGGAGGAATAAAGTTAGATTAGGTGATGTGATAGTGAATTAATTAAATAATTAAAGATTATTCAATTAATAGAGGAAAATAGGGTTTATGATGCAAATGATGTGAAATACACTTATATATGTGATGATGATGTCGATAATGAAAAATGTCATTTAGGATGTGTGATGTGTGTTAGGCCATTTTTACATGTCTACATTTTGCCCCTCTTTGAGACAAAGTATTGGTTGCTTTGTTTCAAAGAATTAAATGTTAAGATCAAGATTTGAAAATTTTTACATGCCTTGACGGTCAGTGGAAAGATAGTATGACACTAGGTTGCCCTCTTGAGAGGTTGGCCAGAAAAAGTTATTTTTTGGTCGGACTCGCGACAAGGTTTTGTTGTTGTTTAGATGCGTAGAGGACAAAAAATCAAGCTATAGGACCTTCATTTATGGTTTCAGATGTCTTAAAGTACTCCTAATTTTGACTTGGGAGGGTTTCCAAGGCAAAAAAATTAGGGTTTGGGGGTAAAAATAGGAAATTAGGGTTCATTTGTCCTCATTTGCACTCTTAGCCTTTATTGAATTCTTATCACTGAAGATCATGTCTTTACGATTATAGAGTCGTGATGTCGAGGATTGCAGGTGCCCCACGTCGTGTAGAGGCAGTCTGTGACTTCGAGAGGCCAACTGGCGTAGGCATTGCAGTACGTATCACTTCCTCTCCTATTTTTCTTTTCATTTTTGTGTAATTAATGCTAGAAAACATTTTCAACAATAGCGGCAATTTCATGTTTTTGTCGCTTTTGTCTCGATTTTATTGCGCTCGCACTTTTTGTTTATGTTGCTTTTGTGAAATTTGCTCACTATCATTTTTTTGTTCACTATTGCTTTTCTTACTCGCTTGTGTTTACCACTATTGAAAATTTTGTGCGCTATTATCTTTTTTATTGTGAAATGACTGCTAATGTAAAATATGATCTCTATTACTTTTGTTGTGCGCTTTTGTCATTTTTACCGCTATCGCTCAAAATGATCGCTATTGTCAAAAATAGGGTTGCTATCACTTTTCTTGATTGCTATTGTCAAAAAAGTGGCAGCTATTAACAATTTTTGAAAGATTTAGCAAGTTTGTTGGTAGTCTTAGGTTCATGATGTTGTTTTCTAACAAATTCTCAATATCGTGGGTTGAATGTTTGTAGGCGGTTCTATAACCGTTGTATTCAAGAGAGCGACGGCTGCAATAGCTGTTCGACCTGCTCACTGGTTTCTTCAAGGTCGAGAGAGACTTTCTGGACGTGGTAGGTCTGTGTTATATATGTTACATGCCCAAGATATGATGCCATAGGGCCATGATTACCGCCCTTGTAGAGAGATGGCATTCAGAGTCGTCGTCCTTCCACCTGCCGACCAATGAGGTGACCATTACACTAGAGGATGTGTGGAGGATTCTTTGCATCCTTATTCACAGCGAGCTTGTGACTTATGATGTTAGGCAAGGTATTGTGGCCATGCAGCGTGTACTTGGCGTTCAACAACTTCATGTGGTGGACTCGGAGATAGACTTGTCTTTGTTTGTTGACAATGTTGATTTGATATCAATGGTCTTATCGGGTTTGATTATGGGGCTCGTGGTGCTCGATCACAGAGGTCAGCATTTTCTTGTTGGTTGGGGTATCTGCATTGATCAGATGATGGAGCACGGTACGAGGTATGCGTGGGGCCCATGTCTTTTAGCACACCTATATAGAGACATGCATGAGGTTGCTTGTTATGGAGGCAATTCTATCTCTGCTGGCATGACATTGTTGCACATATGGACCTGGAAGCATATCCCAGTGACTAGACTAGATGGTGTTTTGGAGTGGGATTCAGAGGATCCATATTCATATAGATATTCAGATTTCATGCATTACACTTGGCCTGGGAGGTTACCCTAACTGGTGAGGTGTTTTTAATGATATGCCTGCATTCATTTCAAGACCATGGCTAGGCTGTGAGGCTTGGCACGATGATATGGAGTAGCTACCATATTGTCATCAAACATGGTGGTTGATAGATCACGTGGATTCCCTTCTAAAGCGTTATTTGCCTGATCGGATTCTCCATCAATTCGGAGAGAGACAGACCCATTTCAAGGATGATTATCATGCATGTTTCGAGAGGAATTCTCAAGAGGTTAGGGTGTGGGGGCCACAAGCCTCTTCTACAGATGTTGTAGCTGAGTTTCGGTGACTTACCCCATTTGGATGGGGTTGGGCAGTGGTTTTAGCTACTCTTGGCACTACACACGACTATGATCAATGGTGGGATCGTCGTGTTATCCTTCATTTTACAAATCCTATTGGCACTAGGCTAGTTATGGGATAGGGACAAAGGAGAGTTGGTGTGACTAGACGAAGAGGTGAGCAATGACAACTTTGGATCGCAATAGAGCAATTGGATAGATCAGGGCATGATGGGAAGCAGGGTCAACATGTTGAACAATAGCTTGATCTGATGCAGTAGGATCATCAAGTACCACAGGGTCCTCCCCTACAGGGGATGCAATAGCAGCAACACAAATAGCCTAGCTGACTGTGGATAGGGATGCTTGCATTAATGGAAAGGACACAGAGATTGTGTAGAGGCAGGCTACCGAGGTTCAAGTTACCGTTCTTACTGCTGAGTGAGATGGATTCCAATAGGAGAGAGATGCCCTCAGGAAGGAGTTAGCTACACAGTGCCAGCACAGACTTATGGTTGAGATATCATTAGCTTCCTCCATTCCCCTTGCTTAGTACCAAGCCAAGCGGGACCAACCGTTGCAGAGATGTACATATTATCAAATGTTATATGAGGCCTTTGTGTTGATGGCTCAAAGATAGCCTTGTTTTGGAGAGCCCAATACCCAGACTCATCAATCTCTAGTTATTCCAAAAGCCTCTTCTCACCAGTCATCAGCAGCACGGATCTCCTCCACAAGACGACTAGTAGGGCTGATTGTTACTTGATCTTTTTTGATGTTTATTGATCAAAGACTTGTGTAGACATGATTTTTTGTATATACATTCATTGGCCCAGCTAAGGCCTCTTATATATGTAATTTTTTTGTATATTTTGATATCATACATGTTAATTGATGATGCGTCTAACATTCTCATTTTTTATGATATATGCTCAATATACCATGTTTTGATTCAACTTTATTTTGTGTTATGAGATGATTATGGATGTTGATTTATACATGCTCATGTTTTTTTTTGTACTTTTTCTAATGCATTTATATGGTATGGATAGATGTATGATTTATATATCTATGTGATGGATGATGATATATGATGCGTACGATGGATGATAATATATTATGTATGTATGGATTTCTATATGATGTATGCGATGGTTGATGATATGTACTGATGATTCTGGGATGTAGGATGCATGCGGTACTAATGATATTGTGATGCAGGATGGAGTTGTTAGTTAGAAGAAGTGTTAGTATGATTCAAAGATAGAAATTTGATGTTGTTGGTTACTAATGAGTTTGCTTTTGCTTTCATAGAGGCTTCGTATCTTTAGCAATCCTTATTGATGTAGCAAACAGACACGATGCATTAGGGTATTAATAACCAAGGTGGATTTGTATCTATTGCATGGACATTGACTCTGCAAACAAAGAATATTCTTGCTCATACCAAACATATGAAAACCCTATTAGAGTGTATGGTTAAGTTGTGTCAAAACATTTCAGACTAGTTACACAGAGAGGTATGGAGTACCTAACATGTAATTACTACACGAATTGCCTCAAAGTAACTTCCATACACAAAACAAAGCAAGTATTTGTTGTGGTCATATCACAAAATCATCTAACAAACAAAACAAAATAGAAATCGACAATCAATATCTCCATTCCTTCCTCTCTAAACCCTTAATGGACATCCTTGAGAGATCCTAGGAATGTGATATTAAGATAAATTAAAAAGATAAGACCATAAAAAAATAAACAATGTTGCAATATCACTTGCCATAGTTGTTTTTATGTGTCATGATGAAATCCATTGATGATTTCTATCGTAGGAACATTGTATTCGTTAAGACTCATGTTTAGGATCATTGATAATGATTTTCAAACAAGCAGGGTAGTCTATACTTTAGGAATTGTTTCAAATTGATAGTGACCTAGTTGTTTCAATATTTAATTTGGAAGTTTTGATTTGATGTTCATTTTTCTTGTTTATTGCTTTGTCAAAGGTTAGAGGTGATGAGTTGTTTGTTATGAATGCAAAATTTATTGCGAATATGTGATAATGGAGATAGGACCATTTGTAATTTTCTGAGTTATTTGATGTTATTTTTGTTGTTTCAAGAAATTTAGAAAAAAATAGGGGGACCTAAAGGGACTGACCTAATGCCTTGGGGGCTCATCAAAGATGGCCTTACTTAAGTGACGAATGCAGAGGCTCGTAGTTTAACCGTTTTTACTTACATTGTTTTTGGAGTTTTTCTGACTCTCGTGACTGTTTTTGGATTTTGATAAGATATTTGAATGTTTTCATTTTGTTTTTGAGGGACTAACCTAGGGCCTCGGGGGCTCATCAGTGATGGCCTTGCCTACGTTATATACACAGAGGCTCGTAGTTCGCTTGTTTGATAGGAGTATGTTTTTGACCTTTTCTAATTTTTTGAATGTTTTTGAATTTTTAATTAAGTTTAAAGACCATGACAGACACCTAAGGGGACTGACCTAGGGCCTTGGGGGTTGATCATAGATTAGCCTTGCCTACATTATACACATAGAGACCATGTAGCTCAACTTTTTTACTCAAAGCACTAAATGTTTTTGGGATTTTTTGTGTTTTTTATTTGATTTTGATTTTGTTTGTTTTATGTATGTTTTTTTTTTTTGACAGTTTTTTTATCGTGATGGGATGTACAAGGATCCAATCTGCTACCAATTTCAGGAAGTTGCCCCTAATTTGAGACAAGATTATATTTGTTTAGGGGAGACAAATTTTTATGGTGCAACAAGGTTCAACACTTGATTAGTCATCGCGCCATGGTTGGATACATGTTTTATTATGGGATAGATGGGTGGATGCTTTAGATAGTGCTGATAGATAAAGATGCGGGTCTTATTCAAACATAACACCTGTTTGACAGGTTTTCACTACGGTACCAGTTCTAGAAGCGCCACAAAGTGGTTTTCACTTAAAGGACGTTTTATTTCTCTTTACTATTTTTCTTACTTTTTGCTTTTTTTAATTTTTTTGCTTTTTTGCTTGGGATATTCTAATGCGTTCAAGTATAAAACTTTTTGAGATGGTTGATATTCAGAGGTTTGGCTAAAGGTTCTCCTTTAGGAGTAGCCAACTAATATGCCCTTGAGCCATAACTTATTGTTATGATGAAAGGACCTAATCAGTTTGGTTTAAACTTCCCCTTCCCATCCCGATCTAGTTGGATCTTCTAATTCTCTTTCAGCACTAGGTCACCAACTTGAAAGTTTTTGTTCTTGATCTTTTTGTTGTAGCTTCGTTTGCACTGATTTTGATAAACCTGAAGATGGTTTAATGTGCTCAAACACCTTTCATCTAGGAGTTCCAACTCATTCAATCCGGACACCTGATATTCCTCATTATTGACCATGCCTTTTAGGGATACTCGCATTGAGGGGATCTCAACTTCAATAGGTACGATCACTTCAAATTCGTAGACCAAGGAAAAAGGTGTGGCACTCGTAGGTGTGCAAATGCTGGTTTGGTAAGCCCATAAGGATAGATTTAGCTACAAATTCCAATCACGACCGACATCATTAACAGTCTTTTTTAGTATTTTCAAAATAGTTTTATTGGATGCTTCAGCTTGATCGTTTCCTTGGGGATAGTATGGGGTCGAGAATTGGTGTTGGATAGAAAAATTTGAACAAAGTTCATTGAAATCTTAGTTCTTGAATGGGGTTTTGTTATCCGTTATGATAGTTTGGGGAATTCCATAGCGACATATCAAATAATTCAAGATGAACTTAGATATTTTCTTTCATGTGATGTAGGTTAATGGAATGGCTTCTATCCATTTTGTAAAGTATTATGTTACAGTGATAATGAACTTATGCCCATTAGATGAAGTGGGAGAGATCTTACCTATCAAGTCTAATCCCCACTGCAAGAAAGGATATGGTGTTGTTATAGGCCATAGCTCCTATGTCGGTGAGTGAACAAGATCACTGTGATGTTGAAATTGGCAACATTTCCTTGAAAAATGGATGGATTATTGTTCCATTGAGGGCCAATAATACGCTATTCTTAGCAATTTTTGTACTAGATTAGGTCCACTAGAGTGAGATCCACAAATACTTTCATGCACTTCTTGTAAAGCGGTTTGTGCTTCATCCACGTTGAGACATCAAAGTAATGTATTGTCTAGACTTCGTCCGTATAGGGTATCTCCTAAGACGGTGAATCGACAAGTTATACGGACAAAGGTTTTCTTTTGGTTTGTTGTTAAGTTAGGGGGTATGACACCATCTTGGATATAGGCAAACATATCTTGGTAACATGGAAAGTTAGGACCAACAACATCACAAGAAAGTTTTGATTCTAGGATATCAAATGTCGATATAAGTAGTTGCTCCGCAAGGAATTTGTATTTGGAAATGTTTTGTGGAATGTCGAGGAGTGAACCTATTGTTTCCATATCATCGACTGCTCTGTTGTTGATACTAGGAACTTGTTCAAAGGTGATGACGATAAAGTACTACATGAAACTATCCACCATTCTTTTATATGCCATTAGCTTGTCATCCTTTGTTTCATATTCATCATTTACCTGTCTTATTACCAATTGAGAGTCTCCATAGAATTGTAGTTCTTTTATCCTCCATTCTACAACCATCTTCAATCCAGTGATGAGCACTTCATATTCAAAAATGTTGTTGGTGCATGGAAAGGTGATCATGTAAGCCTTGGGTATACTATCTCCATGTGGTGTGAGAAATAAGATACTAGCTCCCGAGTTGTGTTGATTGTGGGACCCATCAAAGTACAAGGTCTAATGGCTTGACTATTATGTTAGGAGTATGCTTTCATCTAGGAATTGTGATAATAGAGGTTGATGATCTTCCATTGGTGTGTCTGCTAGTTGATCTACTATTATTTGCCCCTTTATGGATTTTCTATCAATGTACTCTATGTCAAACTCACTAAGTATCATTACCCACTTAGTGATCCTCCCTATTAGAGTTGCCTTTGCTAATAGATACTTTAAGGGATCCACCTTCGATATCAACTTTACTTGTTTGTTTAATATGTAGTGTCTCAGCTTTTGTGTTGTAAAGATGATAGATAGACACTCTCTTTCTACAGGTGAATAGTTTAATTCATAGCCCTCCAATGTTTGACTAATATAATATATTGCTCTTTCCTTATTATTGTCATCTAGTTGCGCTAACAAAGCTCCCAACACTATCAATGTTGTAGATACATACAGGATCATTACCTTGTTTTGAATTGGAGGCATTAATACTAGTGGAGTGAGTGAGTAATCCTTTACCTATTGGAAAGCCTGATCACATCTTCCATCCCATTTAAATGTTATGTCCTTGTGTAGAAAATGGGTGAATGGATGGAAATTGTCTACCAATTATGCGATGAACTGCCTGATGGATTGTAGTTTACCTTGTAGACTTCTCAGTTGTTTTAGTGTTTTTGGAGGAGGCATTTCTAATATAGCTTTTACCTTGGCGGGATCTACCTCGATGCCTCTTCTTGATACTATGTAACCCAAATTTTTTCTAGAAGTCACACCGAATACACACTTCTTTGGGTTGAGACACAAGTTGTATTCCTCTAGCCTATCAAATACCTCTTCTAGGTTGGCCAAATGATCTCTCTTGATGGATTTTTCCAATATATCATCCACATAATCCTCCATAGTGTTATGCAACATATCATGGAAAATGGTGGTCATTGCTCGTTGGTAGGTTGCCCCTGCATTCTTTAGACCGAATGGCATGATGTTCCAATAGAAGGTTCCCCATGGGTAAAAGCACAAAGTTGTGTCACACTTAGGAAACGACCAACATTGATCCAACTTTTAAACTTGAATCACTAAAAAGTGGCATATATGTTTTGAATTTTGAAATGATGCAAACTAGTAAAATATGTATTTTTTAGTATGTTTTATGTTTGTATTTAAAAAATAAAAAATAAAAAAATTATTTTAAACTAGTTTTTAATAAATTGACACTATAATTTAGTTGTTGATAAAATGCTGAAAAATGAAGTTGCATGAGATGCCAAACTTTTATAGTAATTTTTTTTTCTTTCAAATTTTTTGTGTGTATTTATAACTTGAAATTTTAGTGCATGGATATATTTTTTTCCAATTTTGATAAATATACACTTTTTAAATAAATATTAAAATGTGTGTGAATCAAAAAACCAGTGTTTCCATTGGACGTCAACTTTCATATTAAATATTTATCTAAAATGGAAAAAAATTATACCATCTTGAAATAGATTCTTTTATCTAGTGCATCATATTTTTTTTAATAAGTTTTAGCATTTTTCCTTGGCATGGTAATCAACCTAATATTTTGTGTTGATAACCTACTTTTAGTAAAAATAAAATATAAAATATAAAATATAAAAACATTTTTAATAAGTTTTAGTATTTTTCCTTGGCATGGTAATCAACCTATAATTTTGTGTTGATAACCTACTTTTAGTAAAAATAAAATATAAATAATAATGAAACTATTAAAATAAATATATTTTTGGAAACTGCACTTATGGATCTACAAAAGGGTATTTTTTATATTTAAAAAAAATGTTATTTACACTAGTAGGAGTTATTGAAACTTCAATTTTTTCAAATAGTTTTAATTTTTTGGTAAATTGGACTCAAAGTGGTGCTCCATATATTTTTAGCTAACAATTTTAGTTGAAAAAGTTGTGGAAGTATCTAACTTAGCTAGAATGAATCTTACTAGATCATATGTTTGACCAAAATTGATTTTTAGTTAGAAATACTTAAATTCAGTTGTGTTGATAAGTTGGCTGAAAGTATGACACAACTTTGTGCTTTTACCCCCATGCACAAGTGAAAGTTGTTTTATGTTGGTCATTGAGGGATATCTTTATTTGATTATATCTAGAGAAGTCATCCATCATTGAGAGCATTTCATGTCCTACAGTTAGGTCTACAATCATGTCGATGTTGGGTAGAGGGAAGTCATCCTTTGGACATACCGTATTGAGATCCCTAAAGTCAATGCAGATTCTTATGCTCCTAATAGGTTTCGACACTGGTACAATTTTTGATACCCACTCAGGATAGTCAATGGGTTGAATGAAGCCCACATCTAGAAGTTTTTTAAGTTCTACTTTGACCAGGAGTGTTATCTGTGGGTGCATTTTGCGTAACTTTTATTTGACAGGTTTAGCTCCAGGGAACATTGTTAGGTGATGTACTCCCAAGGCGAGATCCAGCCCTAGCATGTTTGCATATGTCCATGCAAAGTTGATTTTGCGCTCATTGATAAATGCCAAGAATTTCACCTTTTCCTTGAGATCTAGTGGTGTTGCATGATATGTTATTTTTGGTATTTTTGTTGTGCCGACATTGATAGGTTTGGAGTCTTCAACTAAAAGTGTTGACTTATCTTGATATTCTGTGGTGGGGAGATTGAATCCTCCATCTTCGGGCACCTCAGAGAGGTTTTCACCCTCAGATGTGTCCTTTGTTTTTCTCTTTTCTTGATCTGATAAAGCCACATTGTGGTTTTCTTTAGGGGACCTCTTTTTTATTTTTTAGATTTTTTAGTTTATTTTTGCGACTAGAAGACGCAAACTCCCCTCCAAAATATGCTCCTTAATCTAGCTCCATTACAAAACCTACTTTATGATCTCCTTTTGATATATTGGTTTGAAGTCCCATGAACTCCACAAAGCCTCATCGTTCTAGAATGTGTCCAAAACCGATGTATGATGTTGTTGGTCCCAATCTATCACCTGTGGCTAATGAAAGGATATTTTTTCATTGATATTAGCAAAGCTTATAGAGGTTGTAGCTAGGGTAGCGACATCGATTTTATCAAGGCTCCATAAAGTATCTAGGTTATACTCACTAGAGTCACAAGAATCCCATTCGTATTCATTAGAATCTGTTTCAATATGGTCATCGTTAGATATAGGTTTGATAGTGATGGTATTTACGTTGAGGTTTTCAAACATGTTTTGGATATACAAGTAGTCGTCTAGACGTTCACAATTATTTGATGTCTCAATAGTGTTAGAAGTAGCTCCTTCCTCATAAGAGGTGCTTTCGGTATTTGTGGTAGTCTTATCTAATGAACCATATCCTAGTCCAAGATTCTTTGGGTGTTTTTCCATAATAATTGGTTCTTTTCTACCTTGTTCATGCTGACCAAGGCCACCTTGTCCAGTGAACCCCATGCCTTTTTCCATCTTATATCCTTTCCTAGTTTCGTCAATAGGAAGGGTAGGTAGTGGTTGTTCCTATCCTTCTTCTTTGTAGATCCATGAAGATAGGTCTTCTTCACACACTTCTTCATCTTGCACATCTCCTCACTTTGTAAAAATGGCAGGTTTGACTTCCTTTGTCACATCTTGAACATATTTGATCTCTTTTGGTCCTTTATATGTTTTTGGTGTTGGGGGAAGCATTCCAATGCAAAAGGATTGGTTGAAGTGGTATTCTCCACAACCCTTGTCAAGTACTTGGATCTTGACATTGGACTTAGGTGGCTCAGTTGATGGAGGTGCAATGGAGGATGAAGCTAGTGATGATGGGTCACTGTATGAGAAGGAGTGGAAAGATATATCATTGTTGGGTATTTATAGGATCTTTTTGAACTTTTCCTCCGATTTAGCATAGTAATGAAAAGGTTCAGGGTCGACATATAAGGTAACTTCATTATTATCATAAGGAAATTTTAGGCACTGATGAAATGTGGAAGGAACTACTTGTAAGGCATGTATCCATGGCATCCCAAAAGAAGGTTGTATGGTAGCTCAAGATCTAGCACTTGGCATGTTGTCTCTGCTAGTGCTGGCCCAATTTGAATTGGAAATCTAATAGTTCCTTCTAAATTTTTCTCCATGTCATCATAAGCTCCAATTGTGATGTTCTTGGTTTTATCTATGACATCATAAAAATATCCCATTTGTTTCACTAATTTTAGGGTACAGATGTTCAGGCCTACACCGTTACCTATTAGCACTCTCTTGACTTTGTGTTTGTGGAAACAAACTTCTAGATAGAGAGCTTGATTGTGTAAATATTTTTGTGGAAGGTCTCTCTCGGAAAAGACTAAATGATGGGTGGAGGTGATATTACCAACCATGGCTTGAAACTGATTTGTGTTGAGGTCATTAGGGACCGAGGTTTCAATAAGGGTTTTCTCCAAGATTTCTTTGTGTGATGGCGATAACTTCAAAAGCTCTAGGATGGAGATTAATGCAACAGTTTTCTTAAGCTGTTCCATAATGCTATAATCATTTCATGGTTTACTTGTGGCTTTTACTGTGGGTGGGGCTCCTTAGATTGTAACTCTCCCTCTTCATGTAGTTATGTTGCATTCAATATTTCTGCCTAGTATGGTTACAACTTGGATGGTATCATCGTCATGAGAGATGTTTCCTATGAGTTCATAATAAGCGAAGTTGGCCTTATGGTAATCTTGTTCTTTTCCCTTATTGTTTCCCCTAAAATGGTCAGGGATTGGATCCTTGTAGATCTTCAAGTCTTTATTTCTTGGTCAATGTTCTATGTTGACTTCTCCCTTTTCTATTAGCTCTTGTACAATGTTCTTGGGCCTCATGCAATTGTTTGTGGTATGCCCCTTGATTTTGTAAAATTCACATTGGTCGTTCTCGTTGTACCAAGGGGGTTTAAATTTTGGTTCCTCATAATTTTCTCTTTCCTTAATTCTGATGAGGTTCTTTTGGACTAGTTTGTGCATAGTTACCTCAAGGGATTCTCCCAGTGGAGTAAATTTTCTTTGTGGTTGGTCATATTGTCTTGGTGGTCTCCTTTCATTATCCTGTCCTTGATTTTGTTGTTGACTGTTTAGTTGGTTGTTCTAAGGATAACTGAGTTGGTTGTTTTGTTGATTGTTTGGAGCATAACCTTACTATGTTGTTTGAACCTGATTTTGTGGTACATTGGGAGTTTGTATATTATGTACAACCTTAGCATCGACCACTCCATCATTGGTTACATTTTTGTTTTTAGCCCATATCTTGGGTTTGTAATTTGAAGTAGAAGGTTAGTCCTTAGGGTTATAAAGTTTGATTGCTCCCCTTGCAATGAGGGCTCTTTTGATGATTATACCCTTTTTCAATAGTTTCCTCAAAATTGCTTGGGCATAACGCAATGAGTTGGTAATTGATATTTGCATGTGCGTTGGAGATAAAGATATCTAAAATTTGTTTCTCTAGAACATACCACTTACATTTGCTCGATTTATGTCTCCATCTTTGTAGATACGAGGCAAAGGATTCACCTTGACTTTGATTTTATAAAGATTGGTGATCGTAATGCCCTGTTCTATGTTGTACGAGAAATAGTTGACAAATTCATCTTACAACTTGTCAAATGTTTTGATACCTAGCGGTAAATGAGAGAACCAGTCTATAGCAAGCCCGCTAAGACTTCATGGAAAAAGCCTCATTAAGTAGGTATCATTTTGTTGTAGTTCCATGCAATCTATTGAAAAATTCACGCACATGCTCTATTGGATCTCCTTTCCTCTATACTTGTCAAATTTTGGTATTTCAAAGCCTTTGGGGAAAGGTACCATGGATAAGTTTTGATCAAAAGGATACAAACAAATATCCTATAGAGCATAGCTCTTTTTTAGGTTTCCAATTTGTATGTCTGATATTCTTTGATTGAGTGTTTGTAGTTGCACATTTATGTTGTTGTTTCGTGTGCTTGCTTGAAGATTTTGTACATTGTAGCTTTATTGTCCCATGACATTTGTTTGGTCATAAACTTGATATTGTGTAGTTATGGGACCTTAAGGACCATGTTGTGTATAAGGTATGTTGGGTCCTTGTTGTTTGTTGGAGGTATGGTGAGTTTGTGATATACCCTGATATTGCTATTGAGGTACCCCTAGGTATAGATTGTGTTGTCCTCCCTGATTTTGATTTTGGGGGATACCGTGGTACTATGTTTGAGGTAGACCTTGGTAATTTGTTTTTGGTATGCTTTGTTGTTGTTGTTGTTGTTGAGGGATACCTTGATGATGTGTACCTTGGTAGTTTGTTGTTTGGGGTACATTATGTTGTTGGGCATTTTGTTGAAGGGTACCTTGATAGTGCGTTGATGGTACACCTTGTTGTTGTGAATTTTGTTGAAGGGTACCTTGATAGTGCATTGGTGGTACACCTTGTTGTTGTGAATTTTGTGGAAAGGTACCTTGGTATTGCATTGATGGTACCCCTTGTTGTAGATCTTGTGGAAGGGTACCTTGGTATTGCGTTGATGGTACATCTTGTTGTTGTGAATGCTTTTGAAGGGTACCTTGATAGTGCATTGGTGGTACACCTTGTTGTTGTGAATTTTGTTGAAGGGTACCTTGATATTGCATTGATAGTACATCTTGTTGTTGTGGATTTTGTGGAAGGGTACCTTGATATTGCATTGATGGTACACCTTGTTGTGGATTTTGTGGAAGGGTACCTTGGTATTGCATTGCATGGTACACCTTGTTGTTGTGAATTTTGTGGAAGGGTACCTTGGTATTGCGTTGATGGTACACCTTTTTGTTGTGAATGTTGTTGGGATTTCCCTTGTTGGTATTGTACTTTGTTGGAAGGGTCAATATAGGATGTATGTTGTGGCATGCATTGCTCTTGTTGGTATTGTGTGTTGTTGGAAGGGTCAATATAAGATGTGTGTTGTGGCATGTATTTCCCTTGTGATGGGTTTCTACCTTGTTGGTCCATTGGAAGGTTTCCCATGTTTTACATAGTGTTGTGTTGTGGCATGCTTTGGGTTGCTTTTCCTTGATACTGTTGTTCTACTACTGCTTTCTCAATTTGGGATGATGGTCTAAACAATGGGTTATCCATGGGTTGTGTTTGATCATTGTTTTGTGAGAACAATGGTGGTATGTTGGGATTCATGGTTGGTTTTGGTACTTGTCTAACTATCGTTTGATCTCCTAGTGGAATAAGATTAGGATCTCTTAGCATGTCCATATTGAAGTCTATGGGTAGTTTGGCACCACTTTTTGTGAGTGCAAGGAAATACCAGTTTGCATTTTTCCCAAGCATTTTTCCCATAAGTTTTTGCATCTTAGGATTTTGGGAGTGTTCTAAGTATTTCCCCAATAAGTTCCTTGTCACTACCCACTTCTTCTATAGTGTAAGTTTGAGAATCATAAGGTTGGTGTTTTCTAGCCATTCCTTCTTGATGTCTAGGAAGTATTTATGCCTCACTTGGTGGTTGATATTGGCTTGCTTTAAATGTGGGTTCTCTTTGTGGATTTATAAGGTCACTTGGTTTGTAACCCCATGGTTGGGTTTCCTCATTAGTGGTGTTTGTCATAGGTGCACTTGAACTACCCTTATTGGCTTCCATCTTTTTCTTGTGTTGGGATCTTGTAGTTGTCATAAACAAGTTCAAGACCCTTGGGAGTTTTGTGATCACTGATTAGGAAATGAAATGGTGTTTTGTTTTTGGGACTTTTTGTTTTAAAATGATGAATGAAGATGTTGTAAAAGAATCCTTTTGGACAAAGGTGTTGATGGTTTTCTATGGATTTTGATATTCAAGACCCTAAAGTATGAGTGATGTTTAGTGGATGTTTTTAGATGATGCTAATTTTGGGACTTAAAGTGTACAAAACTTGGACTGATATTTTACTCTACTTTTCTAGAGGATATGTTGATGATCTACTTGAAATAGCCTTGAGGTCGCAAGCAAATGTTAATATCTTAGAAATTGAGAGCAAGGGAATAATCCAAGTTGTGTTTGATTTGTATCCTAAAACTAGGTTGATTATTTTTATTTGAAAATGGATATGGAATTATGCAAATGTGAATCGTTTGCAATTCTAAGTGTTTTTTTTTTCAAAAGATGGATGATTAACCAATTTTGGACTAATTTCTGATTTGTACCAAAAAACAAGACAATATGGGTAATCTTCAAAACAATAGCATTTAGAATTTAGGACAACTATTGGTATAATTCATTATTTAATTACACTTACATAAGTTTACTTAGGAATTTAATTATATTCCTAAGTATCATTTACTAGGTGATATTTTCACATGTTTGCTTAGAATATAAGATTACTTCTAGAAGGATGAGTTGTCTTTTCTAGAAGTCTTATCTTATCTAGCATAATTTCCTAGGTAGTTAGTTAGTTGTCACATGCCATAAGATTATGACACATGTCAACATCATATTACATACTACATCTCAACCTTTCCTATATAAGCAAGGCTTCATATGTACTTTTCCATATTCAATTTGACATTTTTGCATCTTAATGATAGCAAAATATTTCTACCATTTCTCTCTTGTGGAAGTTATTTTGGCTTGCAAGTGATTCTGGGGTGTTTGAGGAGTTCACCATAAACTCCTACAACAACAATGGTCAAACTTTGAGCAATAGTGGTCTTTGTTTCAAGTTGTGACTGGTAACAAAGAAAACAATAGCTGTAATTTTGATAGAAGCGACCCTTTTTATGATAATAGCTGTTGATTTTTCTAGGACAATTACGACAAGTTTATCAAAAGTGGTCTTTGTTAAAATTTCTTTAACAGGTGAAACAGTGAAGGCAATAGCGGTAGATTTTTCAAAAGCGCCAATCCTTAGGTTAGTAGAGGCCGAAACTTAGGACAACAACAACTAAAACTCAGGACATAAGCGACAAAGTTCAGGACAGAAGAGGCATAAATGTCAATAGTGGCCATGTTTTCCCATTTTTTCCAATTTTTCATTTAACATTAGTTTGGACAAGTTTGTAATTTTGATGTTTTGGTTGACCTAATTGTTTTTAAGGTTTGGCAAGTGATAAAGCAATCAATCAAAGAGTATAAAACTAACTGTAATGTTTTGATGAAAAGGGACCAAAATTAGCCCATGTTTAAACTGGTAACAACATCAAACCATATCAAGCAATATTATCCCTAAGGTCAAATTGGCCAATGGCGACACTTTTAGGCCTGCAACTTGGAAGCTCCTTCAAAGTAAGGTAGGGACACCCTTCCGAGTGTACACTTGATTCTTTCGAGAATGGACAGATAGGGGCCTCCAAGAATGGAAGGATGAACCAATCACCCTCTCCCCGAAAAGTTACAAGTAGCAAGCTACAAGTAACTTATACAAGTCAGATATTTTTGTCTCAATTCAAGGGAGTTCATATGGTGAGTAAAGTTCTTCAGAGTATGGTGCACATCTCTTGCACTAAACCATGTCGCCAAGTAGAATATCTCAAGAAAAGGGTGACTTTCTTCTATAAAGTTCTTATTCGCTGCTCAGGGGACTCAACGTCTGGATAATGTCTATCAAGCTACTTAAAGCTTTAACCACTCCTACTAGGGGCCCTATATACCTGAAGGTATTTCCCTGTTCTGAATGACATTGTCAACCAAGTAATCATCAGTTAGATCTTGGTGTTTAAGCTTGACCAATTTATATAGTGGCTTGAGGGAATACTGTTTTGAGTCACCTTGAGTTCTCCAGTGTGAGATGTATCTCAAGGAAGGCCTGATGTAAAGGTGATGCTAAAAATAAATGAAATGTGAAACATAAAGTGTTTTTCGTCACCAAAGATCATCAAAAGACATGAGGGGAGAGGATACACACTTCATTTTCCAGGCACGATGAACATGGTATACAATTCATCGCAGTTTCTTTTTAAGTCCCAAAATTTGAAATGTGTGAAGATATCAATTCAATTTTTAAGTACACCAATTTCAAATCATTTTAGACTTCAAGTAGGATATAGCAATGTGAAAATCAAAATTGATTTGTTCAATTTTATAAATCTAGAAATGAAATGTTTCTAATTGCGTTGTTCGTCTTAAAGAGTCAACAAATGAAACTGTGTTCGCTTTAACAACGTCGAAATGAAAAAATATTAATTTTTTAGGAGCACTAAAAATAAAGTGTGAGATTTGCTTGTTCCTTTTTAGAAGCACCAATTTGAAGTGTGAAAGTTGCCTTGTTCAATTTTAAGAAGAACCAACTAAAGTGTGAAAGTTGCCTTGTTCAATTTTAAGCACCAATTGAAGTGTGAAAGTTGGCTTGTTTAATTTTTAAGCACCAATTGAAATGTGAAAATTGTAGGTTCAATATTAAAAACCAATTTAAATGTGAAAATTGTAGGTTCAATTTTAAACACCAATTGAAATGTGTCTTAACTAGGAAATCTCTAAAGATTGAAATGGACTTGGACCGTTCACCAACTCGACAGTTGAACCATTAGTTGTTCTCATGAAACAAATGTGTCATAATCTTGTAAGGGTTGCACCAACAATGTTAGAACCCCCCAAACACAACGAACAATCAAATGTTAGGGTTAGGCGAATAAAAAAATTAGGAAAATACTTGCA
>VDFB02000009.1:24810971-24952413 GCA_007258455.2 Sequoia sempervirens | reverse complement strand
TTTCTTGTTTTCCTTTTGAAGTGTTGCCTCTATTTATTTTCTTTCTCTTTCCAAAGCCCTTTGAGCCCTTTGGCTCCACTATGTTAACTAGATTTAGACCCTCAAGCTAGCAAGATTGTTGTGCTCTGATACCAATTGTAATGTCGCTTTCTAGAACATTTCCTATTTTTGCCTTAAACAATAATACTAACTCAAAATAACAATTGTATATAAATTATTTAAATATCATTTATATAAAATTATGAATTTTATTATAATATTCAGCTTTATAATTTTATGAATAATTCTAAGAATGAGCCTTATCTTGATTTTTCTGTTATAATCTTCCTTCAAACTTGCAGCTATGAATGTCGCTAATGTCTACCCAAGTTAGGGGTTTTCGTCCACTAACTTGGTAAGAGAAGTTAAGGGTCTTCATCCTTAAATCTCTTATTTTCCTTGGAGGGTATTCATCCTCTTTGGTTGTAAGATTCACTTGGAATATGTCATAATATTTATTCACAATTGATCTCCTCTCCACAATGTAATGATCTCCCTCAATACCTTATTATTGAGGGAGTCACAACCTTTCACATACAACTATTGCCCTTTGAAGGAATCACAACCTTTCTTATACAATCGTTGCCCTTTGATAACTTATAGTTTAATTTTAATGCAATTCTTCTTTATTCCCAATCGCTAGTATGAAACTAGCATCACCTTTGCCTTAAGTATTATCTCCATAGACTTGTATGATATTAGTTGTCTTTTTAAGATATTTTGGGATTGATGGGTATTTTGTTTAGTTGGGAATGTTTAAATGTGGGTGAGGGCATGACAATGATGGCATGCATAGGTTATCCAATGACCTAACACTTCATGTGGCAAAGTCACTCATGCTCTCTTGGAGAGTCTATTGGCATGGTCACCTTGAGGCATTGTGCCTCTTTATGGATCTCCTCTATCTCATCAAGATCCAACATTGCTTACATGACAAGAGTTTGTTGTGTGTAATCATCAACATTGCTATGAGAGCTAGAGTAATGGAAATTACACCATTGTTCATCTTGTGGTTTGTTCACTTTATTCTCCTCTAGCTTAGATGTATTAGGAAGCTTATGGTTTGTCATAGGTGGTCAAAAAAAATTCTATGGCTATTACAAGAGCAAGTTTTGGCATGATACAAAAGGCCTAAAGTTATTCTCCGGCATGAGCTTTCTTTGGTGTGGAGATAGGTGTTGTCGCTTTATCTTCACATTCCTTCTGCTTTGGATGCATGGAAAAATTCCTAGCCCAAAGTGTCGAATGTAAGGAATTTTATTTTAACATGGATCAAAGGCAACAACTTGTTGATGTACTTAAGCATATTGAGGTGCTTAAGAGCATCCTCATATAGGTGCACAAAATAGTCATGGAAATCATTGGAGTAAGATTCCACAATTTAATCTCTATATTGACCTAATTGCTGAAATTGCATATGTTCATCTTCATAATGTCTTTAGAAGGAAGTAATATACCTCTTGAAGAGCACTAACAAAGGTGTTATAGGTTTGAATTGGTTGATATTCTCTATTGCATCGTGCTTGAGTGCTTGTCACCAATGATGCACTACAATAGACATGTTTAGCACTACAAAGAAGATTTTCTCAACAATAGTCAATTTGTTGACAAAAAGTATGCTTTGAGCTGTCAAATCTAGTAAATCAATGTGATGGCATGGCCCTTCCTTCAAACACCAGAATATCAAGATTGACTTTCAGTCAAAATGGATTTTAATGATATATTGAGGCTTGTTGCTCTAGATGTGATGACACTACTCCAAGTTGTCATGAAGTCACAAAACTATCTAAAGATTTACTAGCATTACATTCCTAAGGCCACATTGATCAAGTGTTGAATGTATGTTGAAACCCTAGGTGTATATTCATTTGCCTTTATACTCTATTATCAATGTTCACATGAATGCTCAACTATTGAACTAGGTGTGCAATCATTCTACACGTGTTATGACAATGTCTAGAAAAGAATGAGAATAAAATTAAGCATCAATACCTATGATCCCATTCTTAGATGGATTGGTTGGCAAACCTACAAATTCTTTGATAATCTACAAGTTTATAAAATATGTAACTTGAAACCCTAAGCTAAAATTACAAATACACATTCAAAGGTGTGGAAGACTTTGAATGTAAACTATTATATTCAGCTAGGAGAAGTTATGTAAAATAATATGTATGCAAAATAGACATTGGTTGGTTCGTCTTTGCATATACCTTGTATATCTTATGAAATAACTCGTACAATAGAAGATATAATATGAAATGTGCTGAGAATAATTGATACTAATATGCCACTTCAAGGGGGCAACCTCCTAATCCAGTTCGAGGGGGATACCTCCAATAATCTTCAATAAGAACACACTACTCAACATGATGATAATAAAATACCTATACCTCCTATATATACCATACTTATGCCTAGGATATCACCTAGGCCGACCTAGATATCCCTATATAAGCCTTAGGCTGACCTAAATAACTAAATAAAAATATAATAATGATAATATGACTTAATTAAGAGTTAAGGTAGCCACAAGATGACTACTCATAACACTATACACACTGTAGGGGTAGGGGCATAATAGTATAGTGCAATTAATTGTACAAGTGAATCGTTAGCTAAGCCTTCACAATACGTTGACAAGGGTCACAAATGTATGGTCCATTATATCATGTGGATGAGGTGATGATAACTAGCAAACTCATATGGTGTCTGTTATTTGACATGACTATGTAGTGCAAGCATAGCCATGTGTTGACACATATGGTCGCACTTCGTGTGGATGTGAAAGTCCCACATATCATGCTCATATGTTACATTGGCATGTGAATCCATGTGCAAGCCCTTTATATGCTTGCAAATAGTCCTTTGAGACGTTGCACAAGAACATGTGAAGATATGCAAGGATAAAGTCACACATGTTGAGTGAAGGTGAGTGCAAACGTGGTGTTACTAAAAGGAATAAGAGCAACTAAGTTGCACGAATGTAAGAGACTAAGGTTACATTCAAATCAAGAGGTGTCAATAGTTGAAGGCATAGAAGTGGTTATGGTTTTAACTTGGATAGTGATGTTGTGAGTTAGATTAGAAATTATAGGTTGTGGCACAAATGGTTCAAGATGGCTATGAGCAATAGCAATTAGTTCATATTTTTGGAACCCCTTCTATTCTTTTGAATGTATACAACAAGTGAGAGAATGTTGTATACCTCGCAAATCCATGTAACATTATAATTATTAAATATTTGTAGAGTGTTATATTATTTGGTCCTTCATGGAATATGGTGCCACACTTGGAAGGAATCTCAAGATTCTTAGGATTACACACTATGCCACTTGGCATTTCTACTATAACATGTGTATGAGAGCATTGATGTCATATACGATGTTTAACACTATCTATGCCATTGTAAGATGCATATGAGAATCTATGACACGTGTAAGAGCATGTAAGAAACATGTACTTGAGGGGGGGTTACATAATGGATTAAGTGGAGCATCTTAAATTGTTATTTATGGCATGTGTAAAAGCATCTTGTACGAGGTTTTAAATGGGTCAAATTGGAGCACCCAAGTTTGGTGGATAGACTCCTTGGGGGAGGAAATTGGAATTTAGTAGTCAAATTTGGGCACCCAATTTTTATCCTTTGGTTTGACTCATGATAATGGAAACCAACAATAGTTTTCTAGATTGCCTTGGCCTATATATTGGATACTTGATATAGAATTTGTGTTGTGTGGGGTTTCTCTACTCGATATTGTGTAAATATGATTTTGTATCGGTTCTCTTATAGGATTAGTATAGGATCTATCTAGTTTCCTTTCATCACACATGTTCACGCATACTTTTGAATGTATTCATTAACTAGTGTTGAAAGATCCACACAACAATCATGCATCATTAATGTGCCACCAACCCCATGGATTTTGTACTTGTGGGCACTATTACAACGATCAATCTCTTGCAAACTAAAGTCACGCCAATCCAACTACCCATGTACAACAAATTAAAAGAATATGGTCAAACTATATGTAGGGTGTTACAAAGAAGAGAAACTATTAAAAGTATTAAAATGTCTAAGTGCACTAAAGTTTTATCAATTGATTAAAAAATCATCTCTAAATAACCCCCTTACCATTTTTACTAATGGCATTCCTGTCCTAGTTCCCATTTTCACCTATAGGTTATCATGGTTTAAATTTTAACTATTTATATCACTTGATAATGATTATCAAATATCAATATTTTTATAGATATAATAGTGAGGGATCTATAGGGGGTGTGCCCTTGAAATAAAGATGTATATGTATCGATGCCTTGGATAAACCTTGATGAGTTAATACCAAAAAGAACAATGACATCATGTGACCAACAAATAGGGTCAGAAAACAAACCCCTAAAACAATACTATTTAGGGACTACAACAAAGCTGAAAATCATTTAAGAGGTACAACCAAAAAAAAACCTCAACCAAAAAAGCTAAAGACAAGAATAGAAGCTAGACTAATAGCTAAACAAAAACAAACAAAACCTTCAACTAAATCTTAATACTCCCTTTCAACAGGAGCAATATGATCAATATCAGCTACCTCTTCCACACCTAGAGCTCCACTTCATTCACTTGCCAACCTCTGAGATGACTTGCAAGAGATGGAAAACACACAATATAGCAAAACCCTTGACGATGATGAAATTGATGTATCATAGGGCCACAAAAACCAAAATGGTAAAATCACTACTAATTGTGAGCCACACATAGTGGTAATAAACATGTAACTCATCTAATACTTTACCTACTTCTCCACAAAAAAGAATGAAGAACACTAACTTCTCTCTATAGTTCCACAATTTTAACAGACTGCTGATATTCTAGGCTAAAGTGACCACAAAACCTTCTCCCTCTACTAAGGTAGCCTTCACTTCCAACCTTACCTCCATCCTTGCATTCTACAAAGACATGCCTAAGAATTGGTCTAACAAGAAAAGTTGCATGAGCCAAAGCCAAATAGCTACATTTGAAATGTAGAATGTCAAGTTGGAAATGAAATCTCTATGGAGGGAAACTTTAGAATGCTTGCTAGTCATCAATGTTGGTTCACCAAGAATGCCCTTTACAAAGCTAAGGTTTGTCAATTCTTTGCATGAAAAGATACATAGTAGATCCATTCTATTAGATAATCTACCTCGTGGAACCTACACACCTCTCGAACCTCCCATGCCTAGTCCTCCATAACTTGCAAGAGTCCAAAGAAACTTCCAAGAATCTAGAGAAACTTGCAAGATACATGACCAATCAAAATTCAACACTCCACCACATTGTCATGGAATTACATTAAGAGCCTAAGCTTTGCTAAAAAACATAACATCCAGTCTACATTTTTGGAGCTATTAGAATGTTCAATTTTCTAGGGAGGTCCTTAGGATTTTTCTACTATGTCTTTTGCTAAAACCTTGAACCCTTTAAGTTTCTAGCACTTCGTATTACTGTTATAGTGTTTCTAATTTCAAGTTGATTGGCCCTTGAGGGTTGTGTTTTTATCGACCCCTTGTCTTACTCACCAGTAAATGCCTATGTTAATTTTTTGTATCTCCATAGTGTCCAATGTGCAGGTAGAACCATAATTTTGACCTCCTATGAATCATTTTCATAGCCACGACTATGTATGCATTTGTTCAACTATTACAACAATTGCCAAATCTACCTTTATGGCATGATTTGGATTGTGTCCTTTAAAATCTATACTTTTTGATTGAATGAAGGAGATATAATGTTGCAGAAGTTATTGGAGACCTATTTTTTATTGGTTTGTCGAGCTATGACATGGTCTAACATCAAGACAATTGGTTGATTTGAATTGCAAAATATGTTGCAAATATTTGCAAGCTTTCTAAGTGGTCATTTCCTCATTTTTCTATATTTAGAAGTTCATTATTCATGAATGGGGTTCATTATTAGCATTTCTAGTGGACTTTTGTGAGTGCCACACATTTTTTTAGGGTTTCAACTATTGAATGCCAAGTTTTCAAGAGTACAGTAGGTTTTAAAGCATCTAAAGGTCAACGACTATTGTGGATATCTAGTATAGAATGTCTCCAATGTTGTATGTATGTCTTCAAGGAAATCTATAACAATGTGTATAGTTTCTCTCTTGTCACACTTGTTGACATGAATGTAAAGAATATTTGATTAATTTCACAACATTTTTAAAACATTGTAAACCTTGTGGTGATCATCTATTTTTTTCATATGGATTTGAATATCATAACTCTAGATGATTATGGTTTATGACTAATGTCTACTCTTTAATGCATTTATGTTGAGATCATCCTTCTATGTTTCCATTCATTGTTTCTCCCCTCTAGTAAATTGTGACTTTGTTACCCATTTGAATAGGCACCAATCCCGAGAAACAAATGATTCAATCATGCTTCTAAACAAACAAAATCATTGACTAATAGTTTCAAGTTAATTTTTATATCTCTACAATTCATGATTCAATTACAAAAAAATGGAAAAAAAACTTTTGTGAGCATTACAAACAAAAATACTATGTGAATTATGTCCTTTTGTCATCATCTTACATATCCAACAAGGATGTTATTATCAGTTGTATAAGAGGTATTTGTGCAATTGTCTAGTCTTTAACCCAATGACAACTTTTGGGGTTGAACTTGCACTGGATACAACTACAAAGCTATTTTCTTGTTTTACCTTTCTGCACCTTCAGTCCCACTTAGGATCACCTCTAGGAATGCCCTCTTGGATCTAAGTCGAGCCAAGAGTGCAACAGAGCTTATCCACTCTCATTCATTGACCTTTAACCGTCTATAATTTGTTGATGAACCTTGGTTTTACTTTCATGATGACAACCCCTAACCTTGAAAGTTAAATTGTGTTCTAGGATTTTGGAGGAATAGTTTTGGGACCCAACATACACCACAAACACATTATCAGACTTAAATTCATTGTACCATTCCCAATCACCAAGCCACCATAAGACTATCAACTCATCGCTAATCTTACCACTCAATGATAATCATGTCACTATACCTACCAAAAAGGCAATGCTAATGATGCCTAGAGAAGAGACTATTAAAATAAGAGAAGATATACATGCCCTTGCTCATTATTGAGAATCAAGGGGATTCAAGTTGAGCAATGTTTCTAAATTGTTCCATGTGCTTGCTCTATGGCTATAAATAGCCATTATCAGACTCTGGTTTATGTCTTCATTGACTAAACAGTCAGCAACAATATTGAATTTCTTTTTGCAATGGGAGAAACTGATAATTTTACTTTAGCACTTGAACTTCTTAAAAAAAAAATCAATTTCTAGCTTGGGCTCCTTCCCTCATTAATAGCATCAATAATAATCACAAAATTTCCTTCTACCATCAGTTTGTTTTGATTGAGGGAAACCACAACTTCTAAGCCAGCTACTATCAAAGCTTCCCATTCCACTTCATAGTAGGTGAGAATATTGAGAAAGAGGGAGCCACCATAGATCAAATTCTCTCAAGGAATTGCAAGTCCACCACCTACTATACCAAGGTTACCGCAGCTGCTCCATCAAAGTTTAATTTGGAGAATCTCTCGGGGGTGAAGATCATTTTACTTCAGTGGAATCGATGGACTTAAAACCAATATTTTTGGTGTCACTTAACCCTTGAACAGAAGCAAATATCAATATAATTCATCATTGCTTTTCTTAGACATTTATTTTTTAGGTAAATATTTAATTTTAAATTAGATTTATTGAAGTTGTATAATCATGGTGCATTTTTCTCTAAATTTGAATATTTAAATAAATTTAATATGTGTTGTCTCTAAATATCCATCTCCCTTTTTTAAAAAATGGTATATACCCATACCAGTCCCCATCTCCCATACGTGGAGTACAGTCACCGTGTCCTCGTAACTATCGATATACATGAAAGTTATAAAATAACATTAAAAATACAATGACAATCTAATAATTAAGGGACGACTTCATAGTTCATAATGAATTCAAATTCTGAATAGTTCAGGACAATGATTCCATCCGCCTCTTCTGGGTGTTGTCGTATTCCTTGTCATATATCCAATCTCAGCCTTTCCTCTAATAGCTTGGACAGAGTTGAGTGTCTCGGCTGAAGTGGAGTCCTGCTCGGAACAATAATAAAAGAGTCCATTCAAATTGACGTGGCACTCACATTTGTGCTTAAGCGAATTTGTCTAGGCAGCTACCAAGCTAAAATACAGTTGAATCTATCTAGGAAAGTGCATATCTAGAAAGTAGTAAATATTGAACCTACCCGATTGTTGTTTGAGATGATTATTCACCAGCCATCTTATCCAGGATTATCCCAAGGAAAAAAAGAATGTTAAAAAAAGCCAAAGCTAATTCCATGGTGAGACCAAAAGGAGGGGCGTCTAGTGACGAGGAGAGAGTTAGAAGAGTGGATAACAAAAGAAAAGAAAATGAAACCAGCCAAAGGAAGTCCACAGAATTCTCAAAATGCCTAAGAAAACAATCCAATCAGCAAAATGCCAAAAAGCTGTGAATAATGAATTTAAAACTCCTCAAATACTCGTAGTGCAGTCCCGGGAATCAAAAGTAACGCATGTAGAAGGCTGAGGCTTCCAAGGTAGATCAACATGATAAATTTAGACAAAGTAAACAAAGCGGTGACAACACACCTAGTTGTCAGCCACACAATCATTGTCTCTGACAATGTTACACATCCTTCTTTCATCCACATGTAAACCAGGTGGTCAGGAAAGCAATGCCTATTTAGTTGTTTACCAGGTACTTCATGAAAATTTCAGTAAACATCGACATATCATCTAGTGATTTCAAGATTCTATGTAAGAAGATGCCCACAATTGAATGAACCATCCAAAATGCTTGCCCTAACGTCCTTTGCCTTAAGGATATAAACATTACCAGGTTCCCATGGCAAGCAGTAGCACACGAGTAGTACTCGGATAGATTTTTGTCCAACTAAACATGAGGTTGGGAATAAACGTGCGGTTTGTGGTGTCACCCCTTGGTTAAAGTTTTAAATCCTTCATTTTGGTTTTTGAATAAGGGGGAGAGTCCAACGGCAAAAAGTTGGGAAATTCATTCTTCTCATTTTGAGCCCTAGGCATTTCAAATTGATTATGGACGGTTGTATGAAGAAGATTACTAGATTATGAGACTTAATCCCTAGAGCTGTTATAGCCAGATGGATCTTACGAAAGGAAGCAACAATTTAGCATATGACAGTTTGTTTTACAAGGATCAAGATAAATGGTTATCTAGGCGACAGGTAACTGGCAAGAGAAATGATAGCTTAAGAGAAGCTTAGCTAGGAATTAAGAGAATTGGGAAGTGACCTCTTCAACCTAGACAAACAGATGAAACCTAGCAAACTGGAAAATTGGCTCAAAACCTTTGAACAGTATAGAACCGAGATAACTAGAATTTATGGCAAGACTAAACATATTAAGAATGGTGGCAAGACTAAACATATTAAGAATGGAATACTTCCATTAAGCTATATATTTATTACTTGAAGGGAAAGCATAGCTTCTAATTGAATTATAGCAAATGAAGTTTTGAAGGGGGGAAACATCTCAGATAAAACCCATGACATAAAGACTTCTAGAACCGGTTTTAGCTAAAATTTCCCTCTGAAGGATTGAGTAGTCTATGCTAATTCCCTTTCCTGCTGTTCATTCAACGTCAGATTCAAATAGTTTTTCATATTAATGGTATCAAAAGCCCTTTTGGTCCGTGCAATGTGCAAGGCCCTCTCTTTCAGGATTACCAGCTATGCAATTTTCAAAGAATATGCCACATGTGGATGATTATGTAAGAAGAAAATGCATTAGGATTGTAAAGACCCCCAACCTCAGTGCGTTTTGGTTGATCATTCTATATGGACTTTTCCTCTCTCTTCAGTGACAGTTGGGGGGAGCATCTATAGTTTGAGATGAAATGAATGAAAATGAAAATGAAGATGAAAGCTTTTAATGACATCCACAAGACCAAGCAGGGCTGGCTAGAAGGGGCTTTTACTCGTGGAGATGAGCGCACAATAAAGAACAAATACTTTTCTGGATTCGTGGGTTGTACACATCGAGCATTTATACTTAAGGATTTAGAAAAGCTTCCTTAAGCTGGCAAAATGATTTAACTGATCAGCTTGCTAAAATATAATTAGATGCACAAGAGCATACTTGTATAAGAGTAGAAATGGAGTAATGGCAAGCCTATTCATGGGTAAATTAGGCCAATCTCTTTTATTTCTTCATGATTTAATAGGAAATAGGGACAGCAAGAAACATATACCGAGAGGTGAAATGTCAGGTCATCTGAAAATCAAGTGTCTTCTACATTATGAGTTCTTGCCTCATTCATTAAAATATGTTTATCATGCCAGATAGAGTATTTCTCAGCTGACAAATAACTTTTGCATTGTATAACGATGTCCAAATAATGATATAGTACAAAATGTCTTCTAGCATCATCAGGTTTCTTGGTTGTTTCCAGAATAGATCATGTTAGAATAAACTGTCCTTGTTTCTGGATCCTCTCTTTGGGAGATGGATAGTGGATTGACATGTCAAGGAAATTTTAACTGCTGTCCAGAATTTATTTCCTTTGAAGACAGGTACGCAAGCTTCAATTCAAGGAGATGCCTTTTAAGATGTACCTGGAAAATTTCTGAACTTCAAGGAAAATATAACTGCTCATATTGTAGTCAGAATGGATGTAATATGGGGGGATATCAACTCTCTAGATTTAGGAGCTTAAATCCGTAAGTCAGCCATAATTTAAACAAAAAACAAAACCGATGTTTCACCTAGGAGTGGATTGCCATGATACATGCAACTCTGAAGTCTTGAACTCCAATTTCATTAATCATAGCGTGTTGGGGACGTCTTATTGAGTGCCCATCAGTTGACATTGCTGTTTTACTAAAGGATATGTAGCCATGAATCAATCTGTCTCTTCTAGCACACATGAAATGCTTCTACAAGAACAAGTATTCAACCTTGTAAAATTCATACGTATTTAGGCATTCATTAGATGCAAACAAATCACCCAGTGGATTGTTTTCACATTTCTTGATCCAAACTAAATCCATCTAAGAATCGTAGATCTAATCCATCTACAAGATAATTTCTTAAAACAGTAAGGTTCTAAATTGTTGTTTACTAACCTTAATTTTGGACGAGAAGCTGCGACAGGATGAAGCAACCACACACAAAATAAAGCTTCTTTAGGCCACTTGCATAACATCTGAGGAGGAAGGACACGATGCCGAAGATTTGACATAATTGCCTGCTGCTCTGCTTCTGAGCTAAAAGTGCAGAATAACTGTAACAAAAACAAATTAAATTTGGCTAGGGCTAATCAGGTTTCAGAGTAAACTTTTCATATTTGAAAATGCTATTAGCATTTTATAAACAATAACATTTATATTCATTAAAAAACAAATTGATGCTGCTGTGAATTATTAGATTTAGTTTTGTCACTGTCTCATACCTCAAAAAAGAGAACACCCAAACAATAAATGTCCGAAGAGAATGAGATTGATTCCCCAGATAGCTCCTCTGGAGTGGTGTACCATTTCAGTTCCATAAGCAATATTTGCTTCAATGGGAAGCGGTTGCTCCTATCTTCAACATTCTCATCTTCATTCATGGTGTCCATGTTTTCTTGATTAGTCCCTTCCCCTGCATCTGAATCCATTACGTGTGGAATAGCATGCATTCCACCAACAACATCTAAGCTTTTGCTGCAATTATCTGCAGAGATTAACCTTCCAGACACTCTGGAAACATCTGTATTAGCATCTCTAAGTGATTGCTCCTGAAATCCAGCTCCCCTTGTTGAAATGTTTCTTGCATGGGTTTGACTGCTTGCCATGTGAACTGAAGCAGTTTGATCAACTTCTCGCCCTGCTCTTGAAATATGCCCCGTGTTATTATCATGTTGCCTCATATTATAGTTTGCTGCCTGACCTGGAAGAGTTCGAGGCAACCTTCCAGTCGAGTCATCTGAAGAATCAGAACCTGAGCTTGTACAAGAAGCAGATTCTATAAATGAAACTCGATTAAATGAGGATAGCATGAAACAGGACGGCCGAATATTTTGCAACACTACTCCTTCCGAATGTGCAAGACTTACAATCTCCAGAATTTGCTTAAATATGTGCAAGCATTCCAATCTATTTAAAGTTCTATTAGGCATATTCAACCATTCTCTAAGGCTAATATCCTCCTCTTCCAAATCATCCATACAGGGTTGCACAGCGGTTGGGGTCCGAAAAGCACATAGATGTTGCTTATTGTCAGGGTTGCCAGAAGGGCTTCCTGCACATTTCTCTTCTTGTTCGGCCTGACTACAGCCAGTGTTAGAAGCATCTTTTGACATATCATTGTTGATACTGGATTCTCCAGAAATATAAAATTCTCTCTGCCCAAATCGCTCCCTATTCAACTCTTGAGAGCCGTCCATTCCAGAATTCCGAATCCTAAGAGTTATGAAGGGCCTTGTCTACAATAATTCAGGTTGGTGTTCCACCTTACGGCTACTAATTTATGACCTATACTAATTTCTATTTCTATGAAACACTTCTCAGGAGTCAAAAACCAGTTCCACATTGCAACTTCTGCCAAAATCAACATCCAGAAATGAACCATAAAACTAAGGATTAAAAACTTAAAGCGCTCTGGGTGTCCCTAATGTTCCAATTAAAAGTTTTGCCTCACACAAAGCCCTTTTATGTCTCCATTTTATAAAAACCCTCTATTTTCCCTTATACGCCTTATTTTGCTTCTGAAGCGGAAAAGAAACTGCAGTGACACATCCACATTCCTCCAATTCATCTAAAAAACTGATCCACCAAACCTTTGTCCCACAAGCATGTTCATTCACAATCTTGATATATTCCTCCCAGATGTGTATAAACTTCTGAAACACCAAAGACGACCCTATGCAAACCGCCCATGGTTAAGCTGATCTATAAATGGGATAGGTAACCTCTGAGGAAGTCGGGAAGTCCCAGCTATCAAGTACAACTCCAAGCTACAATGAGTAATAGCACAATGCAATGGTTCACTTGGGTAATTTCATACCCACTGCTTCATTCCTGCAACCATCACCCCATGCAATAAGTATCATTTGCTCTGCATTCAAGCTCGTAGAGATAGGTTATTGCCAACCACTACTGATGGTCATGAAAATTGGCCTGATACTAAGACCTACTTGATTCCAAAAAATGATATTTATTAAGCCAAAAGATAACTGAAATCTCCCAAAATTCAAGTCCCAACCCAAAAACCAAAATACAAGAGAAATCTCTCGTGTGAATCATAAGGCTTTCAACATAACACCCCTCCTACCTTCCGTTTGCTCATAAAAATACCCAAACCCTTTACACACACCAGCTATCATTCAAAACAAAAGCCAAACCCAATTCAAACACTACAACAGCAATAACATCATTGAGGGGCGAAAGTCACAGGATTAAAATGAAGCTAATTAACATTACCCGAGTTTGAAATTTTAAATACTCCGTACACATAAACTTTGTATTAAAATGTAAATCTCTTAAATATTCTTGACAACGAAAAATTTAGATCTTCACAAACTCAACAATTTATATGATCACCGTCATGAACCCAGAGAAGAACTGTAGGAAGAGAAGATAAAGACCAGAATATGATGAAGATCTCTTGACAGAAAACAAGGCACAACGCCACGTGCTGGAGCACCCCAGAACGCAGAGCATTGATTTTCAATCCTATCTTCTCAACAGTAAAGGGATAAGACACACTCAATCCAAAAAAAATTGTTTAATAAAGGCAAATTTTGAGTTGAAAAAAAAAAAAAAAAACTATAAGTACTAAAACAAATTCCTTGAATAAAAGAAACGACCTGAAAGTGATCCGATTGGAAGTTTGGACTACGAGCTTGCCTTCATTGGCCTACCCTGCCATAAATTAATCAAACAACTCTGGCATTTGTATTTTAAAGATTCCAGATAGAAACTGCCTGTAAAATCATTCCATTGATGTGGCGGATAACGAGTTATTTGTTTAGGCCTATAAGGATGAACTTTTTTCCATTTTAACATAAATCTGAAAGAAAAAATAAACAGCGCTAGTGTACGAAGCGAAACTGACCTCATGAATTGAAGCCAGAGGTCCAGGTCGGACATTGAAATAGTAATAAAATAATAAATCTATGTTATCTGCAGCAGCCACATGTTTGTACGAGGTGCAGAAACTGTAGCGGCTGCTGACAAAACAGCGCCCCCAAATTCACCTCTAAATCCCTGGGACAAAAACTAGATAGAAGTGGAGTGAAGAAGTGGCTGTGATGTTTGTTTCCCAGCTAATTTCTGTTATTGCTAATTTTCTTTTCTTGTCTATTTCCCCCTCCTCAGCTTTTCTATCCGCCTGCACTCTGCTCTCCACATACGTGGCCTCACCAGCGCCATGAAAAATTTGCTTAGCTGGCAGAGCGTAAGGAAAAAAAAAATGATATCGAAACGTAAATATACGAAACCGTATATTCCGCTTCTGACACTCAATCCGTACGTATTTCTACCCAAGCCCAGAGTTCCAAGTTTTTTCTATTTTTGCACGACAAAAAGTATAGCAGGGCTTTGGGCCTTAGACCTTTGCCTCAAGTGGTAATAACCGCGTTGACGACACATTAAAAAATAAATGCATTGAAAGAGTTTATGGGATTGGAGGGTCTGCCTATGTTCTTTTTGCATCCACCAATTAGGGATTAGAGTGAAAGAGAAAGAAATATTAAATTGGTGATTCAGGTTTGACTTTATTTTACCTCGGAATAGAGTATTGGATATATTTAAAAAAAATTATTGAGATTAGGTTTAATAATTACACTTATAATAATGTAGAGTATTATGGATATATTTAAAGACGCGAAGGAAGACGATACACAATTGGTTTGCCAAGCACGGTGAAAATGGTATTCAATTCATCATAGTTTCTTTTAAATCCACAAATTTGGAATGTGTGAAGATATCGATTCGATTTTTAAGTACACCAATTTCAAAGCATTTTAGTCTTCAAGTAGGATATAGCAATGTGCAAATCAAAATTGATTTGTTCAATTCTATAACTCCAAATGAAATGTTTCTAATCATGTTGTTCATCTTAAAGAGTCAACAAATGAAACTACATTCGCTTTAACAACGTTGAAATGCAAAAACACTAATTTTTAGGAGCACTAAAAATAAAGTGCGAGATTTGCTTGTTCATTTTTAGACGCACCAATTTGAAGTGTGAAAGTTGCCTTGTTCAATTTTAAGAAGCACCAATTGAAGTGTGAAAGTTGTCTTGTTCAATTTTAAGCATCAATTGAAGTGTGAAAGTTACCTTGTTCAATTTTTAAGCACCAATTGAAATATGAAAATTGTAGGTTCAATTTTAAACACCAATTGAAATGTGTCTTAACTAAGAAAGCTCTAAAAACTGAAATGGACTTGGATCGTTCGCCAACTCTGCAATAAAACCATTAGTTGTTCTCATGAAAGAAATGTGTCATAATCCTACAAGAGCTGCACCAACAATGTTAGAACCTGCCAAACACAACGAACAATCAAACGTTAGGGTTAGGCAAATCAAAAAAATCAAAAAAAATGCTTATAGATTGAAACACAATGAAAAATAGAACAATAGCAGCAATCTTCAGGATAGTAGTAGACTTTCTATCTCGAACAATAGCGGCCCAATTAGACGATAGCGGTCCAGAAAAGTACAACCGCAGACTTGTTTTCGGCAATAGCAGTTAAAAAGTCAATAATGCGCTTGTTTAGTGCAATAGCGATTGAAAAAAGTGCAACCGCAGTGAAATTCTAGAACTTCTGCGTGAAAATTTTGGAACTTTCGTGTGAAAATTATCAAAAGCATTTCAAAAAAGAACGTCAGCATTCTACAACCTGTAACTACTCAAATAAACTCACAAAAACATTAACGTTAAGGACCTAGATCCCACTGAGTGTGCCAAATGTTGTAGGGGGGGGAAAATTAGTGTGAGGAAAACAAGCAATGAATTAAACTAAATCAATTCAAACAAGATTAAATTCCAACCATACTCATGAAATGAAGTTCTAAAATAACGAAATCAAAAAACAATGTAATCCTAAAGATAACATAAATTGAATCCAAAACCTTAAAACGTTACCATCCCATGTTAGAGTTGTGTTTATATTGATGTTTGGATGTTGGATTGCTCGATTCAATAGAAAGCTTCCATTGTTGTTGTTGCAAAAGCTTCAAAGTGCGTTAATGGTGACCTAGAATAAGAAGAAAACAATTCTCAATGTGCTCAAGAATCAGTTGTTTAACACTTCACTATGTTATTTTTAGATGATTTGTGAGACGATAGAAGATTGTTTTATAGATTTCCTATTTCAAGATGAATGATTGAGATGCAACAATGCCAATTTGTGATCAACGGTTGAGGACTATTGAGAGGAAATAGATTGGCCAGTTAGCTTCTGTGATTGATCCAATTAAGGATGTTAATTGCATAATCAAAGGATTTAGATTGTATAATCTGTGGGATTGAAGAAATCAAGTTGAGTGGTTAGTGGGATTGAAGAATCGAGTTGAGTGGTTAGTGGGATTAAAGAATAGATGAGTTAGTCAACCGTTAGAGTGAGAAATCAGTGGTCGTGATTTGCTCAATCACAAAAGGGCGTGAGAATAAATAATTATTTAATATTTTGAGTTAAACTTGCAATTCATGTTTTTTTTATTCAAGGGGTAAATGCTTTTGACCGGAGCTATGAACCGGATACAACCATTCAACAATAACACCCCAACGGGGTTTGAACCTTGGTGACAGGAACAACAATGTCACCTATAAACCATCACACCATGCCAATACCGGCAACTTGCAATTCATGTTTGACTTTAACAAATAAAGTTATATTTGTTTGTTGACTATGTTGAATGATATTGAATAATTAATTTAATTATTCAAGTTTAGAGAGGGGAAAGTGATTTAATTAAATTATTAAGTGAACAATTAAATTGATTTAGATGAATAGGGTATATTAGCAACATAATTAAAATAATTTGCATTTATTTAATTAATTAAGAGGAATAAAGTTAGATTAGGTGATGCGATAGTGAATTAATTAATTAATTAAAGATTATTCAATTAATAGAGGAAAATAGGGTTTATGATGCAAATGGTGTGAAATACACTTATATACGTGGTGATGATGTCGATAATGAAAAATGTCATTTAGGATGTGTGATGTGTGTTAGGTCATTTTTACATGTCTACATTTTGCCCCTCTTTGAGACAAAGTATTGGTTGCTTTGTTTCAAAGAATTCAATGTTAAGATCAAGATTTGAAAAATTTTACATGTCCTAACGGTCAGTGGAAAGATAGTATGACACTAGGTTGCCCTCTTGAGAGGTTGGCCAAAAAAAGTTATTTTTTGGTCGGGCTCACGACAAGGTTTTGTTGTTGTTTAAATGCGTAGAGGACAAAAAATTAGGCTATACGACCCCCGTTTATGGTTTCAGATCTCTTAGAGTACTCCTAATTCTGACTTGGGAGGGTTTCCAAGGTAAAAAATTAGGGTTTGGGGGTAAAAATAGGAAATTAGGGTTCATTTGTCCTCATTTGCACTCTTAGCCTTTATTGAATTCTTGTCACTAAAGATCCTGTTTTTACGATTATCGAGTCGTGATGTCGAGGATTGCAGGTGCCCCACATCGTGCAGAGGCGGTCTGTGACTTCGAGAGACCAACTGGCATAGGCATTGCAGTACGTATCACTTCCACTCATGTTTTTCTTTTCATTTTTGTGTAATTAATGCTAGAAAACATTTTCAACAATAGCGGCAATTTCATGTTTTTGTCGCTTTTGTCTCGATTTTACTGCACTCGCACTTTTTGTTTATGTCGCTCTTGTGAAATTTGCTCACTATCATTTTTTTGTTCACTATTGCTTTTCTTGCTCGCTTGTGTTTACCACTATTGAAAAATTTGTGCGTTATTATCTTTTTTATTATGAAATGACTGCTAATGTAAAATATGATCTCTATAATTTTGTTGTGCGCTTTTGTCATTTTTACCGCTATCGCTCAAAATGATCACTATTGTCAAAAACAGGGTTGCTATCACTTCTCTTGATCGCTATAGTCAAAAAAGTGGCTGTTATTGACAATTTTTTGAAATATTTAGCCAGTTTGTTGGTAGTCTTAGGTTAGTGATGTTGTTTTCTAACAAATTCTAGATATCATGGGTTGAATGTTTGTAGGCGGTTCTAAAACCGTTGTATTCAAGGGAGCGACGGTTGCAATAGTTGTTCGACCTGCTCACTGGTTTCTTCAAGGTCGAGAGAGACTTTTTGGATGTGGTAGGTCTGTGTTATATATGTTACATCCCCAAGATATGATGCCATAGGGCCATGATTACCGCCCTTGTAGAGAGATGGCATTCAGAGTTGTCGTCCTTCCACCTACTGACCAATGACGTGACCATTACACTAGAGGATGTGTGGAGGATTCTGTGCATCCTTATTCATAGTGAGCTTGTGACTTATGATGTTAGGAAAGGTATTGTGGCCATGTAGCGTGTACTTGGCGTTCGACAACTTCATGTGGTGGACTCGGAGATAGATTTGTCTCTATTTGTTAACAGTGTTGATTTGATATCAATGGTCTTATCGGGTTTGATTATGGGGCTCGTGGTGCTCAATTGCAGAGGTCGACATTTTCTTGTTGGTTGGGGTATCTGCATTGATCAGATGATGGAGCACGGTACGAGGTATGTGTGGGGCCCATGTCTTTTAGCACACCTATATAGAGACATGCATAAGGTTGCTTGTTATGGAGGCAGTTTTATCTTCGTTGGCATGACATTGTTGCACATATGGGCCTGGAAGCATATCCCAGTGACTAGACTAGATGGTGTTTTGGAGTGGGATTCAGAGGATCCATATTCATATAGATATTCAGATTTCATACATTACACTTGGCCCGGGAGGTTACCCTAACTGGTGAGGTGTTTTTAATGACATGCCTGCATTCATTTCAAGACCATGGCTAGGCTGTGAGGCTTGGCACGATGATATGGAGTAGCTACCATATTGTCATCAGACACGGTGGTTGATAGGTCGCATGGATTCCTTTCTAAAGCGTTATTTTCCCGATCAGATTCTTCGTCAATTCGGAGAGAGACAAACCCATTTCAAAGATGATTATCATACATGTTTCGAGAGGAATTCTCAAGAGGTTAGGGTGTGCGGGCCCTCTTCTACAGATGTTGTAGCTGAGTTTCAATGACTTGCCCCATTTGGATGGGGTTGGGCAGTGGGTTTAGATAATCCTGGCACTACGCACAACTATGATCAATGGTGGAATCGTTGTGTTATCCTTCATTTTACAAATCCTATCGGCACTAGGCTAGTTATGGGACAGGGGCAAAGGATAGTTGGTGTGACTAGACGAAGAGGCGAGCAACGACAGCTTTGGATCGTAGTAGAGCAATTGGATAGAGCAGGGTATGATGGGCAGCAGGGTCAGCATGTTGGACAATAGCTTGATCTAATGCAGTAGGATCATCAAGTACCACAGGGTCCTCCCCTACAGGGGATGCAACAACAACAACACAAATAGCCTAGCTAACTGTGGATAGGGATGCTCGCATCATTGGAAAGGACACAAAGATTGTGTGGAGGCAGGCTACTGAGGGTCAGGTTACCGTTCTTACTGCTAAGTGAGATGGATTACAATAGGAGAGAGATGCCCTCAGGCAAGAGTTAGCTATAGAGCATCAACACAAACTTATGGCTGAGATATCATTAGCTTCCTCCATTCCCCTTGCTTAGTACTAGGCCAAGCGGGACCAGTCGTTGCAGAGATGTACATATTATCAAATGTTATATGAGGCCTTTGTGTCGAGGGCTTAGAGACAACCTTGTTTTGGAGAGCCCAGTACCCAGACTCATCAGTCTCTAGTTATTCCACAAGCCTCTTCTCACCAGAGTCATCAACAACACGAATCTCCTCCACAAGACGGCCAGTAGAGCTGATTGTTACTTGATCTTTTTTTATGTTTATTGATCAAAGACTTGTGTAGACATGTTTTTTTGTATATACATTCATTGGCCCCGCTAAGGCCTCTTATATATGTATTTTTTTTGTATATTTTTATATCATACATGTTAATTGATGATGCGTCTAACATTCTCATTTTTTATGATATATGCTCAATATACCATGTTTCGATTCGACTTTATTTTGTGTTATGAGATGATTATGGATGTTGATTTATACATGCTCATGTTTTTTTTTATACTTTTTCTAATGCATTTATATGGTATGGATAGATGTATGATTTATATATCTATGTGATGGATGATGATATATGATGCGTATGATGGATGATAATATATTATGTATGTATGGATTTCTATATGATGTATGCGATGGTTGATGATATGTACTAATGATTCTGGGATGCATGATGGAGTTGTTAGTTAGAAGAAGTGTTAGTATGATTCAAAGATAGAAATTTGATGTTGTTGGTTACTAATGAGTTTGCTTTTGCTTTCATAGAGGCTTTGTATCTTTAGCAATCCTTATTGATGTAGCAAACAGACACGATGCACTAGGGCATTAATAACCAAGGTGGATTTGTATCTATTGCATGGACATTGACTCTGCAAACAAAGAATATTCTTGCTCATACTAGACATACGAAAACCCTATTAGAGTGTATGGTTAAGTTGTGTCAAAACATTTCAGACTAGTTACACAGAGAGGTATGGAGTACCTAACATGTAATTACTACACGAATTGCCTCAAAGCAACTTCCATACACAAAACAAAGCAAGTATTTGTTGTGGTGATATCACAAAATCATCTAATAAACAGAACAAAATAGAAATCGACAATCAATATCTCCATTCCTTCCTCTCTAAACCCTTAATGGACATCCTTGAGAGATCTTGGGAATGTGATATTAAGATAAATTAAAAAGATAAGACCATAAAAAATAAACAATGTTGCAGTATCACTTCCCATAGTAGTTTTTATGTTTCATGATGAAATCCATTGATGATTTCTATTGTAGGAACATTGTATTCATTAAGACTCATGTTTAGGATCATTGATAATGATTTTCAAACAAGCAGGGTAGTCTATACTTTAGGAATTGTTTCAAATTGATAGTGACCCAGTTGTTTCAATATTTAATTTGGAAGTTTTGATTTGATGTTCATTTTTCTTGTTGGTTGCTTTGTCAAAGGTTGGAGGTGATGAGTTGTTTATTATGAATGCAAAATTTATTGTGAATATGTGATAATGGAGATAGGACCATTTGTAATTTTTTGAGTTATTTGATGTTATTTTTGTTGTTTCGAGAAATTTAGAAACAAATAGGGGGACCTAAAGGGACTAACCTAATGCCTTGGGGGCTCATCAAAGATGGCCTTACCTAAGTGACGAACGCAAAGGCTCGTAGTTTAACCATTTTAACTGACATTGTTTTTGGAGTTTTTCTGACTCTCGTGACTGTTTTTGGATTTTGATAAGATATTTGAATGTTTTCATATTTTTTTTAGGGACTAACCTAGGGCCTTGGGGGCTCATCAGTGAAGGCCTTGCCTATGTTATATATGTAGAGGCTCGTAGTTCGCTTGTTTGATAGGAGTATGTTTTTGACCTTTTCTGATTTTTTGAATGTTTTTGAATTTTTAATTAAGTTTACAGACCATGACAAACACCTAAGGGGACTAACCTAGGGCCTTGGGGGTTGATCATAGATTAGTCTTGCCTACATTATACACATAGAGACCATGTAGTTCAACTTTTTTACTCAAAGCACTAAATGTTTTTGGGATTTTTTGTGGTTTTTATTTAATTTTGATTTTGTTTGTTTTTTGTATGTTTTTTTTTTTGACAGTTTTTTTATCGTGATGGGATGTACAAGGATCCAATCTGCTACCAATTTCGGGAAGTTGCCCCTAATTCGAGAGAAGATTACATTTGTTTAGGGGAGACAGATTTTGATGGTGCAACAAGGTTCAACACTTGATTAGTCATCGCGCCATGGTTGGATACACATTTATTATGGGATGGATGGGTGGATGCTTTAGATAGTGCTGATAGATAGAGATGCGGGTCTTATTCAAACGTAGCACCTGTTTGCCAGGTTTTCACTACGGTACCAGTTCTTGAAGCACCACAAAGTGGTTTTCACTTAAAGGACATTTTATTTCTCTTTACTATTTTTCTTGCTTTTTGATTTTTTTAATTTTTTTGCTTTTTTGCTTGGGATATTCTAATGCGTTCAAGTATAAATTTTTTTGAGATGGCTGATATTTAGAGGTTTGGCTAAAGGTTCTCCTTCAGGAATAGCCAACTGATATGCCCTCGAGCCATAACTTATTGTTATGATGAAAGGACCTAATCAGTTTGGTTTAAACTTCCCCTTCCCATCCTGATCTAGTTGGATCTTCTAATTCTCTTTCAGCACTAGGTCACCAACTTGAAAGTTTTTTTTCTTGATCTTTTTGTTGTAGCTTCATTTGAGTCGATTTTGATAAACCTGAAGATGGTTTAATGTGCTCAAACACCTTTCATCTAGGAGTTCTAACTCATTCAATCTGGACACCCGATATTCCGCATTATTGACCATGCCTTTTAGGGATACTCGCATTGAGGGGATCTCAACTTCAATAGGTATGATCACTTCAGATTCGTAGACCAAGGAAAAAGGTGTGGCACTCGTAGGTGTGCATACACTGGTTTGGTAAGCCCATAAGGCTAGATTTAGCTACAAATGCCAATCACGACCGACATCATTAACAGTCTTTTTCAATATTTTCAAAATAGTTTTATTGGATGCTTCAGCTTGATCGTTTCCTTGGGGATAGTATGGGGTCAAGAATCGGTGTTGGATAGAAAAATTTGAACAAAGTTCACAAAAATCTTGGTTCTTGAATGGGGTTTTGTTATCCATTATGATAGTTTGGGGAATTCCATAGCGACATATCAAATAATTCAAGATGAACTTAGATATTTGCTTTCCTGTGATGTAGGTTAATGGAATGGCTTCTATCCACTTTGTAAAGTATTATGTTACAATGATAATGAACTTATTCCTATTAGATGAAACGAGAGAGATCTTACCTATCAAGTCTAATCCCCACTGCGAGAAAGGCTATGGTGTTGTTATAGGTCGTAGCTCCTATGTCGGTGAGTGAACAAGATCACTGTGATGTTGAAATTGGCAACATTTCCTTGAAAAATGGATGGATTATTGTTCCATTGAGGGCCAATAATACTCTGTTCTCAACAATTTTTATAGATTAGGTCCACTAGAGTGAGATCCACAAATACTTTCGTGCACTTCTTGTAAAGCGGTTTGTGCTTCATCCACATTGAGACATCAAAGTAATGTATTGTCTAGACTTCGTCTGTATAGGGTATCTCCTAAGAAGGTTAATTGAGAAGTTCTACAGACAAAGGTTTTCTTTTGGTTTGTTGTTAAGTTAGGGGGTATGACACCATCTTGAATATAGGCAAACATATCTTGGTACCATGGCGAGTTAGGACCAACAACATCACAAGTGATTCTGGGATATCAAATGTCGATATAAATAGTTGCTCCACAAGGAATTTGTATTTGGAAAAGTTTTATGGAATGTCAAGGAGTGAACCTATTGTTTCCATATCATCGACTGCTTTGTTGTTGATTCTAGGAACTTGTTCAAAGGTAATGACGATAAAGTACTGCTTGAAACTATCCACCATTCTTTTATATTCCATTAGCTTGTCATCCTTTGTTTGAAATTCATCATTTACCTGTCTTATTACCAATTGAGAGTCTCCATAGAATTGCAGTTCTTTTATCCTCCATTCTACGACCATCTTCAATTCAATGATGAGCACTTCATATTCAAAAATGTTGTTGGTGCATGGAAAGGTGATCATGTAAGCCTTGGGTATACTATCTCCATGTGGTGTGAGAAATAAGATACTAGCTCCTGAGTTGTGTTGAGTGTGGGACCCATCAAAGTACAAGGTCCAACGGCTTGACTATTATGTTCGGAGTATGCTTTCATCTAGGAATTGTGATAATAGAGGTTGATGATCTTCCATTGGTGTGTCTGCTAGTTGATCTGCTATTATTTTCCCCTTTATGGATTTTCTATCGATGTACTCTATGTCAAACTCACTAAGTATCATTACCCACTTAGTGATCCTCCCTGTTAGAGTTGCCTTTGCTAATAGATACTTTAAGGGATCCACCTTCGATATCAACTTTACTTGTCTATTTAATATGTAGTGTCTTAGCTTTTGTGTTGTAAAGATGATAGATAGACACTCTCTTTCTACAGGTGAATAGTTTAATTCATAGCCCTCCAGTGTTTGACTAATATAATATACTACTCTTTCCTTGTTATTGTCATCTAGTTGCGCTAACAGAGCTCCTAACACTATTAGTGTTGTAGATACATACAGGATCATTACCTTGTTTTGAATTGGAGGCATTAATACTAGTGGAGTGAGTAAGTAATCCTTGACCTATTGGAAAGCCTGATCACATCTTCCATCCCATTTAAATGTTATGTCATTGTGTAGCAAATGGTTGAATGGATGGAAATTGTCTACCAATTGTGTGATGAACTGCCTGATGGATTGTAGATTACCTTGTAGACTTCTCAGTTGTTTTAGTGTTTTTGGATGAGGCATTTCTAATATAGCTTTTACCTTGGCAGGATCTACCTCGATGCCTCTTCTTGATATTATGTAACGCAAAAAATTTCCAAAAGTCACACTGAATACACACTTCTTTGGGTTGAGATGCAAGTTGTATTCCTCTAGCCTGTCAAATACCTCTTCTAGGTTGGCCAAATGATCTCTCTTGATGGATTTTGCCAATATATCATCCACATAATCCTCCATAGTGTTATCCAACATATCATGGAAAATGGTGGTCATTGCTCGTTGGTAGGTTGCCCCTGCATTATTTAGACCGAATGGCATGACGTTCCAGTAGAAGGTTCCCCATGGGTAAAAGCACAAAGTTGTGTCACACTTAGGAAACGACCAACATTGATCCAACTTTTAAACTTGAATCACTAAAAAGTGGCATATATGTTTTGAATTTTGAAATGATGTAAACTAGTAAAATATGTATTTTTTAGTATATTTTATGTTTGTATTTAAAAAATAAAAAATACAAAAATTATTTTAAACTAGTTTTTAATAAATTGACACTATAATTTAGTTGTTGATAAAATGCTGAAAAATGAAGTTGCATGAGATGCCAAACTTTTATAGTAATTTTTTTTTTCTTTCAAATTTTTTGTGTATTTATAACTTGAAATTTTAGTGCATGGATATATTTTTTTCCAATTTTGATAAATATACACTTTTTAAATAAATATTAAAATGTGTGTGAATCAAAAAACAGGTGTTTCCATTGGATGTCAACTTTCATATTAAATATTTATCTAAAATGGAAAAATTATACCATCTTGAAATAAATTCTTTTATCTAGTGCATCATATTTTTTTAATAAGTTTTAGTATTTTTCCTTGGCATGGTAATCAACCTAATATTTTGTGTTGATAACCTACTTTTAGTAAAAATAAAAAATAAAATATAAAATATAAAGAAAACATTTTTAATAAGTTTTATTATTTTTCCTTGGCATGGTAATCAACCTAATATTTGTGTTGATAACCTACTTTTAGTAAAAATAAAATATAAATAATAATGAAACTATTAAAATAAATATATTTTTGAAAACTGCACTTATGGATGTACAAAAGGGTATTTTTAATATTTAAAAAAAAATGTTATTTACACTAGTAGGAGTTATTGAAACTTCAAGTTTTTCAAATAATTTTATTTTTTTGGTAAATTGGACTCAAAGTGGTGCTCCATATATTTTTAGCTAACAATTTTAGTTGAAAAAGTTGTGGAAGTATCTAACTTAGCTAGAATGAATCTTACTAGATCATATGTTTGACCAAAATTGATTTTTAGTTAGAAATACTTAAATTCAGTTGTGTTGATAAGTTGGCTAAAAGTGTGACACAACTTTGTGCTTTTACCCCCACGCACAAGTGAAAGTTGTTTTATGTTGGTCATTGGGGGATATCTTTATTTGATTATATCCAGAGAAGTCGTCCATCATTGAGAGAATTTCATGTCCCGCAGTTAGGTCTACAATCATGTCGATGTTGGGTAGAGGGAAGTCATCCTTTGGGCATACCGTATTGAGATCCCTAAAGTCAATGCAGATTCTTATGCTCCCAATAGGTTTCGAAACTAGTACAATTTTTGATACCCACTCAGGATAGTCAATGGGTTGAATGAAGCCCACATCTAGAAGTTTTTAAAGTTCTACTTTGACCAGGAGTGTTATCTGTGGGTCCATTTTGCGTAACTTTTATTTGACAGATTTAGCTCCAGGGAACATTGTTAGGTGATGTACTACCGAGGCAAGATCTAGCCCTAGCATGTCTGCATATGTCCATGCAAAGTTTATTTTGCACTCATTGATAAATGCCAATAATTTTACCTTTTCCTTGAGATCTAGTGGTGTTGCATGATATGTTATTTTTGGTATTTTTGTTGTGGCGACATTGATAGGTTTGGAGTCTTCAACTAAGAGTGTTGACTTATCTTGATATTCTGTGGTGGGGAGATTGAATCCTCCATCTTCGGGCACCTCGAAGAGGTTTTCACCCTCAGATGTGTCCTTTGTTTTTCTCTTTTCTTGATCCGATAAAGCCACATTGTGGTTTTCTTTAGGGGACCTCTTTTTTATTTTTAGATTTTTTAGTTTATTTTTGTGACTAGAAGACGTAAACTCCCCTCCAAAATATGCTCCTTAATCTAGTTCCATTACAAAACCTGCTTTATGATCGCCTTGTGATATATTGGTTTGAAGTCCCATGAACTCCACAAAGCCTCATCGTTCTAGAATGTGTCCAAAATTGGTGTATGATGTTGTTCGTCCCAATCTATCACTTGTGGATAATGAAAGGATATTTTTTCATTGATATTAGCAAAGCTTATAGAGGTTGTAGCTAGGGTAGCAACATCGGTTTTATCAAGGCTTCATAAAGTATCTAGGTTATACTCACCAGAGTCACAAGAATCCCATTCATATTCATTGGAATCTGTTTCAATATGGTCATCGTTAGATATAGGTTCGATAGTGATGGTATTTACGTTGAGGTTTTTAAACATGTTTTGGATATACAAGTAGTCGTCTAGACGTTCACAATTATCTGATGCCTCAATAGTGTTAGAAGTAGCTCCTTCCTCATAAGAGGTACTTTGGGTATTTGTGGTAGTCTTATCTAATGAACCATATCCTAGTCCAAGATTCTTTGGGTGTTTTTCCATAATAATTGGTTCTTTTCTACCTTGTTCATGCAGACCAAGGCCACCTTGTCCAATTAACCCCATGCCTTTTTCCATCTTATATCCTTTACTAGTTTCCTCAATAGGAAGGGTAGGTAGTGGTTGTTCATGTCCTTCTTCTTTGTAGATCCATGAAGATAGGTCTTCTTCACACACTTATTCATCTTGCACGTCTCCCCACTTGGTAAAAATGGCGGGTTTGACTTCCTTTGTCACAACTTGAACATATTTGATCTCTTTTGGTCCTTTATATGTTTTTGGTGTTGGGGGAAGCATTCCAATGCAAAAGGATTGGTTGAAGTGGTATTCTCCACAACCCTTGTCAAGTACTTGGATCTTGACATTGGACTTAGGTGGCTCAGTTGATGGAGGTGTAGTGGAGGATGAAGCTAGTGATGATGGGTCATTGTATGAGAAGGAGTGGAAAGATATATCATTGCTGGGTATTTATAGGATCTTTTTGAACTTTTCCTTCGTTTTAGCATAGTAATGAAAAGGTTCAGGGTGGGCATATAAGGTAAATTCATTATTATCATAACGAAATTTTAGGCACTGATGAAATGTGGAAGGAACTACTTGTAAGGCATGTATCTATGGCGTCCCAAAAGAAGGTTGTATGGTAGCTCAAGATCTAGCACTTGACATGTTGTCTCTGCTATTGCTAGGCCAATTTGAATTGGCAGTCTGATTGTTCCTTCTAAATTTTTCTCCATGTCATCATAAGCTCTAATTGTGATGTTCTTGGTTTTATCTATGACATCATAAAAATATCCCATTTGTTTCACTAATTTTAGGGTACAGATGTTCAGGCCTACACCATTACCTATTAGCACTCTCTTGACTTTGTGTTTGTGGACACAAACTTCTAGATAGAGAGCTTGATTGTGGAAATATTTTTGTGGAAGGTCTCTCTCAGAAAAGACTAAATGATGGGTGGAGGTGATATTACCAACCATGGCTTGAAATTGATTTGTGTTGAGGTCATTAGGGACCGAGGTTTCAATAAGGGTTTTCTCCAAGATTTCTTTGTGTGTTGGCGACAACTTCAAAAGCTCTAGGATGGAGATTAATGCAAGAGTTTTCTTAAGCTATTCCATAATGCTATAATAATTTGATGGTTTACTTGTGGCTTTTACTGGGGGTGGGCTCCTTAGATTGTAACTCTCCCTCTTCATGTAGTTACGTTGCATTTAGTATTTCTGCCTAGTATGGTTACAACTTGGATGGTATCATCATCATGAGAGATGTTTCCTATGAGTTCATAATAAGCGAAGTTACGGTAATCTTGTTCTTTTCCCTTATTGTTTCCCCTAAAATGGTTAGGGATTGGATCCTTGTAGATCTTCAAGTCTTTATTTCTTGGTCAATGTTCTATGTTGACTTCTCCCTTTTCTATTAGCTCTTGTACAATGTTCTTGAGCCTCATGCAATTGTTTGTGGTATGCCCCTTGATTATGTAAAATTCACATTGGTCGTTCTCGTTGTACCAAGGGGGTTTAAAGTTTGGTTCCTCATAATTTTCTCTTTCCTTAATTCTGATGAGGTTCTTTTGGACTAGTTTGTGCATAATTACCTCAAGGGATTCTCCTAGTGGAGTAAATTTTCTTCGCGGTTGGTCATATTGTCTTGGTGGTCTCCTTTCGTTATCCTATCCTTGATTTTGTTGTTGACTGTTTAGTTGGTTGTTCTAAGGATAACTGAGTTGGTTGTTTTGTTGATTGTTTGGAGCATAACCTTACTATGTTGTTTCAACCTAATTTTGTGGTACATTGGGAGTTTGTATATTATGTACAACCTTAGCATCGACCACTCCATCATTGGTTACATTTTTGTTTTTAGCCCATATCTTGGGTTTGTCATTTGAACTAGAAGGTTGGTCCTTAGGGTTATAAAGTTTGATTGCTCCCCTTGCAATGAGGGCTCTTTTGATGATTATACCCTTTTTCAATAGTTTCCTCAAAATTGCTTGGGCATAACACAATGAGTTGGTAATTGATATTTGCATGTACGTTGGAGATAAAGATATCTACAAGTTGTTTCTCTAGAACAAACCACTTACATTTGCTCGCTTTATGTCTCCATCTTTGTAGATATGAGGCAAAGGATTCACCTTGACTTTGATTTTATAAAGATTAGTGATCGTAAAGCCCTGTTCTATGTTGTACGAGAAATGGTTGACAAATTTATCTGACAACTTGTCAAATGTTTTGATACCTAGCGGTAAATGAGAGAACTAGTCTATAGCAAGCCCGCTGAGACTTCATGTAAAAAGCCTCATTAAGTAGGTATCATTTTGTTGTAGTTCCATGCAAGATATTGAAAAATTCACGCACGTGCTCTATCGAATCTCCTTTCCTCTATACTTGTCAATTTTTGGTATTTCAAATCCTTTGGGGAAAGGTACCATGGATAAGTTTTGATCAAAAGGATACAAACAAATATCCTATAGAGCATAGCTCTTTTTTGGATTTCCAATTTGTATGTCTGATATTGTTTGATTGAGTGTTTGTAGTTGCATATTTATGTTATTGTTTCGTGTGCTTGCTTGAAGATTTTGTACATTGTAGCTTTGTTGTCCCATGACATTTATTTGGTCATAAACTTGATATTGTGTAGTTATGGGACCTTAAGGACCATGTTGTGTATAATGTATGTTGGGTCCTTGTTGTGTGTTGGAGGTATGGTGAGTTTGTGATATACCCTGATATTGCTATTGAGGTACCCCTAGGTATAGATTGTGTTGTCCTCCTTGATTTTGATTTTGGGGGATACCGTGGTACTATGTTTGAGGTAGACCTTGGTAATTTGTTTTTGGTATGCTTTGTTGTTGTTGTTGTTGAGGGATACCTTGATGATGTGTACCTTGGTAGTTTGTTGTTTGGGGTACATTATGTTGTTGGGGATTTTTTTGAAGGGTACCTTGATAGTGCATTGGTGGTACACCTTGTTGTTGTGAATTTTGTTGAAGGGTACCTTGATAGTGCATTGGTGGTACACCTTGTTGTTGTGAATGTTGTGGAAAGGTACCTTGGTATTGCATTGATGGTACCCCTTATTGTTGTGGATATTGTGGAAGGGTACCTTGGTATTGCGTTGATGGTACACCTTGTTGTTGTGAATGTTTTTGAAGGGTACCTTAATAGTGCATTGGTGGTACACCTTGTTGTTGTGAATTTTGTTGAAGGGTACCTTGATATTTCATTGATGGTACATCTTGTTGTTGTGGATTTTGTGGAAGGGTACCTTGATATTGCATTGATGGTACACCTTGTTGTGGATTTTGTCGAAGGGTACCTTGGTATTGCGTTGATAGTACACCTTGTTGTTGTGAATGTTGTGGAAGGGTACCTTGGTATTGTGTTGATGGTACGCCTTGTTGTTGTGAATGTTGTTTGGATTTCCCTTGTTGGTATTGTACTTTGTTGGAAGGGTCAATATAGGATGTATATTGTGGCATGCATTGCTCTTGTTAGTATTGTGTGTTGTTGGAAGGGTCAATATAAGATGTGTGTTGTGGCATGTATTTCCCTTGTGATGGTTTTCTACCTTGTTGATCCATTGGAAGGTTTCCCATGTTTTACATAGTGTTGTGTTGTGGCATGCTTTGGGTTGTGTTTCCTTGATATTGTTGTGCTACTACTGCTTTCTCAATTTGGGATGATGGTCTAAACAATGGGTTATCCATGGGTTGTGTTTGATCATTGTTTTGTGAGAACAATGGTGGTATGTTGGGATTCATGGTTGGTTTTGGTACTTGTCTAACTACCGTTTGATCTCCTAGTGGAATAATATTAGGATCTCTTAGCGTGTCCATATTGAAGTCTATGGGTAGTTTGGCACCACTTTTTGTGAGTGCAAGGAAATACCAGTTTGCATTTATCCCAAGCATTTTTCCCATAAGTTTTTGCATCTTAGGATTTTGGGAGTGTTCTAAGTATTTCCCCAGTAAGTTCCTTGTCACTACCCACTTCTTCTATAGTGTAAGTTTGAGAATCATAAGGTTGGTGTTTTCTAGCCATTCCTTCTTGATGTCTAGGAAGTGTTTATGCCTCACTTGGTGGTTGATATTGGTCTGCTTTAAATGTGGGTTCTCTTTGTGGAGTTATAAGGTCACTTGGTCTGTAACCCCATGGTTGGGTTTCCTCATTAGTGGTGTTTTTCATAGGTGCACTTGAACTACCTTTATTGGCTTCCATCTTTTTCTTGTGTTGGGATCTTGAAGTTGTCATAAACAAGTTCAAGACCCTTGGGAGTTTTGTGATCACTAATTAGGAAATGAAATGGTGTTTTGTTTTTGGGAATTTTTGTTTAAAAATGATGAATGAAGATGATGTAAAAGAATCCTTTTGGACAAAGGTGTTGATGGTTTGCTATGGATTTTGATACTCAAGACCCTAAAGTATGAGTGATGTTTAGTGGATGTTTTGAGATGATGCTAATTTTGGAACTCAAAGTGTACAAAACTTGGACTGATATTTTACTCTACTTTTCTAGAGGATATGTTGATGATCTACTTGAAATAGCCTTGAGGTTGCAAGCAAATGTTAATATCTTAGAAATTGAGAGCAAGGGAATAATCCAAGTTGTGTTTGATTTGTATCCTAAAACTAGGTTGATTATTTTTATTTGCAAATGGATATGGAATGATGCAAATGTGAATCGTTTGCAAGTCTAAGTGTTTTTGTTTTCAAAAGATGGATGATTAACCAGTCTTGGACTAATTTCGGATTTGTACCAAAAAACAAGACAATATGGGTAATCTTCAAAACAGTAGCATTTAGAATTTAGGACAACTATTGGTATAATCATTATTTAATTACACTTACATAAGTTTACTTAGGCATTTAATTATATTCCTAGGTATCATTTACTAGGTGATAGATTCACATGTTTGCTTAGAATATAAGATTCCTTCTAGAAGGATGAGTTGTCTTTTCTAGAAGTCTTATCTTATCTAGCATCATTTCCTAGGTAGTTAGTTAGTTGTCACATGCCATAAGATTATGACACATGTCAACATCATATTACATACTACATCTCAACCTTTCCTCTATAAGCAAGGCTTCATATGTACTTTTCCATATTCAATTTGACATTCTTGCATCTTAATGATAGCAAAATATTTCTAACATTTCTCTCTTGTGGAAGTTATTTTGTCTTGCAAGTGATTCTGGGGTGTTTGAGGAGTTCACCATAAACTCCTACAACAACGGTCAAAATTTGAGCAATAGTGGTCTCTATTTCAAGTTGTGACTGGTAACAAAGAAAACAATAGCTATAATTCTGATAGAAGCGACCCTTTTTATGATAGTAGCGGTTGATTTTTCCAGGACAACTATGACAGGTTTATCAAAAGTGGTCTTTGTTAAAATTTCTTTAACAGGTGAAACAGTGAAGGCAATACCAGTAGCTTTTTCAAAAGCGTCAATCCTTAGGTTTGTAGAGGCCGAAACTTAGGACAACAGCAACTAATACTCAAGACATAAGCCACAAAGTCCAGGACAGAAGAGGCATAAATGTCAATAGTGGCCATGTTTTCCCATTTTTTCCAATTTTTCATTTAACATCAGTTTGGACAAGTTTGTAATTTTGATGTTTTGGTTTACCTGATTGTTTTTAAGGTTTGGCAAGTGATAAAGAAATCAATCAAAGAGTATAAAACTAACTGTAATGTTTTGATGAAAAGGGGCCAAAATTAGCCCATGTTTAAACTAGTAACAACATCGAACCATATCAAGCAATATTATCCCTAAGGTCAAATTGGCGAATGGCGACACTTTTAGGCCCACAACTTGGAAGCTCCTTCAAAGTAAGTTAGGGAAACCCTTCTGAGTGTACACTTAATTCTTTCGAGAATGGACAGATAGGGGCCTCCAAGAATGGAAGAATGAACCAATCACCCTCTCCCCGAAAAGTTACAAGTAGCAAGCTACAAGTAACTTATACAAGTCAAAGATTTTTGTCTCAATTCAAGGGAGTTCATATGATGAGTAAAGTTCTTCAGAGTACGGTGCACATCTCTTGCACTAAACCATGTCGCCAAGTAGAATATCTCAAGAAAAGGGTGACTTTCTTCTATAAAGTTCTTAGTCACTGCTCAAGGAACTCAATGTCTGGATAATGTCTATCAACCTACTTAAAGCTTTAACCACTCCTACTAGGGGCCCTATATACCTGAAGGTACCTCCCTATTATGAATGACATTGTCAACCAAGTAATCATCGGTTAGATCTTGGTGTTTAACCTTGACCAATTTATATAGTGGCTTGAGGGAATACCGTTTTGAGTCACCTTGAGTTCTCCAGTGTGAGATGTATCTCAAGGCAAGCCCGATCTAAAGGTGATGCTGAAAATAAATGAAATGTGAAACATAAAGTGATTTTCATCACCAAAGATCATCAAAAGACATGAGGGGAGAGGATACACACTTGGTTTTCCAAGCACGATGAACATGGTATACAATTCATCGCAATTTCTTTTTAAGTCCCAAAATTTGAAATGTGTGAAGATATCAATTCAATTTTTAAGTACACCAATTTCAAATCATTTTAGACTTCAAGTAGGATATAGCAATGTGAAAATCAAAATTGGTTTGTTCAATTTTATAAATCTGGAAATGAAATGCTTCTAATCGCGTTGTTCGTCTTAAAGAGTCAACAAATGAAATTGTGTTCGCTTTAACAACGTCGAAATGTAAAAACATTAATTTTTTAGGAGCACTAAAAATGAAGTTTGAGATGTGCTTGTTCCTTTTTAGAAGCACCAATTTGAAGTGTGAAAGTTGCCTTGTTCAATTTTAAGAAGAACCAACTGAAGTGTGAAAGTTGCCTTGTTCAATTTTAAGCACCAATTGAAGTGTGAAAGTTGGCTTGTTTAATTTTTAAGCACCAATTGAAATGTGAAAATTGTAGGTTCAATTTTAAAAACCAATTGAAATGTGAAAATTGTAGGTTCAGTTTTAAACACCAATTGAAATGTGTCTTAACTAGGAAATCTCTAAAAATTGAAATGGACTTGGACCGTTCACCAACTCGGCAATCAAACCATTAGTTGTTCTCATGAAACAAATGTGTCATAATCTTGTAAGGGTTGCACCAACAATGTTAGAACCCCCCAAACACAACGAACAATCGAATGTTAGGGTTAGGCGAATAAAAAAAAAAAAAATACTTGCAGATTGAAACAAAACAAAAAAAGAAATAATAGCGGCAATCTTCAAGAAGTAGCAAACTTTCTATCTAGAACAATAGCGGCCTAGTTAGACGATAGCGGTCCAAAAAAGTGCAACCATGGACTTATTTTTGGAAATAGCGGTTAAAAATTCAATAGTGTGCCTGTTTAGTGCAGTAGTAGTTGAAGAAAGTGCAACTACGGTAAAAACGTGGAAACAACCATGTGAAAATTCTAGAACTTCCGCATGAAAATTATCGATAGTGTTTCAGAAAAGAATGTCAGCATTCTAGAACCTGTAACTACTCAAATAAACTCATGAAAATATTAATATTATGGACCTAGGTCCCATCGAGTGTGCCAAATGTTGTTAGGGGGAAAAATTAGCATAAGGAAAACAAGCAATGAATTAAACTAAATAAATTCAAACAAGATTAAATTCCAACCATACTCGTGAAATGAAGTTCTAAAATAATGAAATCAACAAACAATTTAATCCTAAATATAACATAAATTGAATCCAAAACCTTAAAATGTTACCATCCCATGTTAGAGTTGTGTTTGTATTGATGTATGGATGTCAGATTACTCGATTCAATACAAAGCCTCCATTTTTGTTATTGCAAAAGCTTCAAAGTGCATTAATGGTGACCTAGAATAAGAAGACAATATTTCTCAATGTGCTCAAGAATCAGTTGTTCAACACTTCACTATGTAATTTCTAGATGACTTGTGAGATGGTAGAAGACTGTTTTATAGATTTCCTATTTTGAGATGAATGATTGAGATGCAACAATGCAAAATCACAATCAACGGTTGAGAACCGTTAAGAGGAAATAGATTAGCTAGTTAGCTTTTGTGATTGATCCAATTAAGGATGTTAATTGCATAATCAAAGGATTTAGATTGCATAATCTGTGGGATTGAAGAAATCAAGTTGAGTGGTCAGTGGGATTAAAGAATCAGGTTGAGTGATTAGTGGGATTGAAGAATAGATGAGATAGTCAACCGTTTAGAGTGAGAAATCAGTGGTCTTGATTTGTTCAATCACAAAAGGGGTGAGGATAAATAATTAATATTCTGAGTTAAACGTGCAAGTCATGTTTGACTTTAACAAATAAAGTTATATTTATTTGTTTACTCTGTTGAATGATGTCAAATAATTAATTTAATTATTCAAGTTTAGAGAGGGGAAAGTGATTTAATTAAATTATTAAGTGATAACAATTTAATCGATTTAGATGAATAGGGTATATTAGCAACATAATTAAATAATTTGCATTTATTTAATTAATCAAGAGGAATAAAGTTAGATTAGGTGATGCGACGGTGAATTAATTAAATTATTCAATTAATAGAGGAAAATAGGGTTTATGATGCAAATGATGTGAAATGCACAGTTTATATACGTGATGATGATGCCAATAATGAAAAAATGCCATTTATGATGTGTGATATGCGTTAGGTCATTTTTACATGTCTGTAATTCCTTAATCTTTTATCTATCTCCATTTACACACATTCTCATACATTTGACCTTATCCCATCCATTCATATATGTTTTTCCATGTGATTTACATTTATTGCATTTTGCATGTAACTTTAAGTGTCTAAAACAGATAAGCATACATCATAATTTTATGATGACTCGACAACCCAACGAATGGCCCTACATGGCATGAAAAAGAAAAAATAACCTTTAACTTCTAGTTCCATGGTGGAAAAATGTCTAGTCATTCTCCAAAAGTCCCCCTAAAAGCAACATAGATCAGCTCTGATATATTCATAACTCTCTCATATATACAATTATTTATTTTCTAATTTATTTATGATTCCTCCCTTAATTCATTGATTTTCCTTGGTGAATATTTTGTATGCTCTAGCAAACTCTCTATATGGCCGAACAGACTCTTTAGGAACCCTAGTGAACGATCATTGACAATAGGGAGGAAATTATATCTTTAAAGTTCACGTGTGCTTTTTATCATAAAAATGCAAGATTTGATTATGGGTATTTAAAACAATCTATGACTAGAATTGAGTACATGGTCTATAGTAATTCTCTAACCTTTATCCCTGAGGATAAACCTAACCATGTTCTCTTATAAATAGTTGATTTTTTGTCATTGTGCAAGGTCTAGACTTCTTAAAGAGTTGCTTCAACACCCAAATTTATTTTGAGACCGCCTAAAATCTTTCAAGATACTAACTACAATCCACCATATAACCTTTATTATTTTTTCTTCATCATTCTCATGTCTAAGCTTATTTATTTCTCCTCTTCCACCATTGGAATTGGTTCTTGGAATTGAAGGTAGTAAGGTTATTGAACACATAGGTTACTAAGAACAACCAACACCAAAGTTGTCCCATATCTTAGATAATCCTAGTTTATGGTATGGATTTTAGTATAGATTTATTCTATAGTTCTAGAACTAGATTAGATTGTTTGATCTACGTGTTTGAATGTGGTGCTAAAGGTTAAACTATAATATATTGTATAGTATTTAAAGTTACTTGTAGTTTTCATTTCTTTTTAAAGATCGTTGTTTTAAAGTAGGGAAATTGGATTGACATCATTATTTTAGAGGCATAAATCAACAGTATCATTGAAAATATCTCCTTCATAGTCTTCTTGAAAGATTATAGAAAAAAATAATATTAGGGAAAAAAATTCAACAAATAACTCAATAGTATAACTTCTTATATATGTACATTATAATTTAAATCATAAAATCTAAAGTGGATCACTCTTAGAATTTAGAAGATTGATCTTGCCCGCATTGAATCAATCCCACGACCACAATTTTGACCCCATAAATTTCAAATTTTAGATTTAATTTTTGGCCTTCTCTCACCCATTATTTTCCCTCCTAAAGCCACTAAATACATTTTTATGTGATTTATTAATATGTCATTATATTTAAAGGCATTTATTTGCATTTATTTGATCCACACGCATAATTCAAAGTTATCACTCAAATTTAAGGAAGGAGTACGTTAGGAACACCTCAACTAGACCACCTAGAAAGAATAAAAAACATGCATCACATCATCCTAAGATATTCACATGATTAAGATTGTTATCTTCAAGCCTTAGTGTGACCATAAAGTTGATTTTTTTGGGGTTAATGTAGGAGAATGTGTCCCCTGGAGATCTGGCAGCCCTCTAAATATATTCTTAAATACTACCAGTCTTCATACTAGAGTAAATATCAATAAATATAGTGAACCAAAGAGTAGAGGCACACAATTTATGAGATCAAATTTGTATTTATTGAAGAAAATTCATGCCTATAGAATCATCCTATATTCTCATACTCAACCTCTATAGATAAAACACGTATCTTGCATAGAATCTAGGGTAGAGAATACACCTAGGTTTTTAGTTTTTCAATATTATATCATCAAATTGAAAACCACATTAAATCACATCCTCCTTCGCTAAGTTTGGAGCTAAGCACACCTATCTACCAAATTTACTTTTCTAGCTTTATTAGTTTATTCTTAATTAATCTAGGTTGATGTACACTTATTTGTATGCATCTTATTAGATTCACCTAGATTAAGAAAGGAGGAAAAATGACTTTCCTTTATAAATAGTGAAATAAAGAAAAATAGGTGATGCGAGAGGGGGGTTCACCAAAATGATATAGATGGACCTATTTTCCTCCATTTCATTAGGAAATGAGATCCCCACAAAGAATTGACTAACAACCCTTAGGTTAACAACCCTTAGGTGAATCAACTTAATGTGAGAATTTGTTGATTTCCTTATGCTTTGAGGACGGGGGTCAAGTTCAAACAACACTTTTGGGAGAAAAACTAAAAATAGAAAATCTACACAATTATGCCAACTCAAACTTGAAATAGTAATATGAAACTCAATATTGGTAGAAAGAAAATTGATTGCAGATCTAAGAAGGGTGAAAAGGTGTTTACCAGTCACCAAAAGTTAGTTTCTGAATGAAAACTGGGACTCATTCGCCCATGGGTGAATGGGACTTTTGTCAGGGTTTTCAAAAATCTTTCGGGAGCCTTCAATGTTGATTTGTAGCTTTTGATTTGTCTAGGTTTAAGTGTCAAAAATTCAAAAATTAGATATGTAGGTTAGATTTTGTGATTTGACGACAACTTTGACAACTTTTACAATTTTGATCTTTTTCCAATCTTGCACTTCAAGAGGTCTTCAATCCTTCTTCAACCTAAATCTGCAACACAAAAACAAGAGGGAAAAATTGTTTGTTTTTGCTGAATGGGGGTTTGCCTTGGTCAAACCCCATTTTGGTAATCAAACCTTGAATTGAAATAAAGCATGAAAGAGGGAATGAAGAATGAACAAAGTTAAGTTACCACTCAACAAACCCTTGAATGAACCTTGGTAAAGGAGATCTTGGAAGGTCTGCAACTTACATGAAATGGATTCAATGGATGTGGATCTTGATGCTTGAATAATGCTTTGAATCCTTGAACTTTGATCTTGAAACCTACATCACAATGTTAGCTCCAAAAACATGCATGATGCAAGAAGACTTTGACACATGTGATGATTGGATCTTGAATGCTACAATAAATCTCTGATATTTTTGCTCTTGAATGCTCTTGATCATCAAATTTTCTATACTTTTTCTCTCATAAAAAAATGCTAGCTTCTTAGATGTTGAAATGATGAAATAACCTTATATTTATAGGTATGTATCTTTAATTTCTCGAAATTCAAATATTACAAGTCGACATTAAAATATGGATTTGGGGACATTAAAATACCACCAAAAACATATTTTAAATTTAGGTGTAAAGGCCTAGGGAGGATCCATTCACCCGTGGGCGAATGGGTCCTAAGTCCCTATTCCTGGAACACACATTGCTCAAGGTAAAGTGTCATGTATTGGCATTAATTATTGTCGGGTTTCTCCTTTGGAAAATGTAATTTATTAGGCTTGTAAATGAATAAAAGGGCTTGTTAAGGCATAATTAAGCTCTATTTAATTAAGAGGGCCCAAACAAGTGTGAAAATGTAAAGGAATACATTTTTCAACACTAAATTAAGGCATTATTAAGTCCATTTTAATTAGGAGGGCCCAAATAGATGTGAAAATGTAAAGGGATACATTTTTCTACACTACAAATAGATCATGTAATAGAATTTTGAAAACTAAAAATTAAAATAATTAAAATTACCTAGTTGATTTTGACGATCAATTGATAGTTTTCCATTGTTTTAATCATAACTTTTGAACTATAACTAATGAATTACAACTTCTTAGATTTGTTGGAAGAAAAAAAATGAAACCTAAACTATGACATTCTCAAATTTTGGCTAGATCTAATATGTGAATGTGGAAATGAATCAAATTGAGTCAATGAGTGTAGAAATAAACCTTGTGCATGGAATTAACCTTGTATCTATGAGAATGAACTAAAAAAAATCACTATTGAAATGTATTTTCCTTAATCTTCTAAATGATAAATCACAATAAATACTAGTGAATTTAGGTTTACACCTTTGGAGAATATGTTAAATTGTGAGGGTCACATTCTCCTTAGTCAAATCCCTAGGATTATTGATTCAATGACTTTGGAGAAATGATTGAGGATAGTAAGAAAGAATGTAATGGGCCTATGATGATGTCACAAGAAGATAATGTAACTTTGATTCCTCTTTAAGCTATTCGACCTAGGTGTTCTTTCACATTCTATCACGATTTTAAATGAATATTTAAAAGAGTGTCTTTAAATTCAATATCATAACACACAAATCAACACAAACTTGTGCTAATTTGTCTCACAATGGTTAGAAGGAGGAATTTTGGAGTTATTTATTTTGAGTATAATTTTAAATGATTAGGTTTTGACAATGAGTTTGATCAAGCCTAGACTTGTAGATCTAATCTAATATGGTGAATGGGGGATCTAGGGATTGGGACCAATTTATGGGGATTAATTATGGTGGGATTTAGGTAGGGTGATGTCAAGAGATGAATTCATGCAAGAATACATCACTTTTAGAATTTTTAATGTATTATGGACACTCCATTTGAACTAGGACTAAACATAAGGATATGTATTTTTTTCTATTACATTTCCCCCACTTTGATGTGTATGTGAAATACTATGTAAATGCATGTCGAATTTAAACAATCAAAATAGAACTAAATATTATCAAACACTCAAAGAGATATAGATATGCACAAAGTATAAAGATAATTTTCAATTCATTGCAATGAGAGCTCCATTAAAAAATTGTAAAATAGAAAAAAATCCAATGAGTAGCTTTTGTCGCATATTTAAAATACACTTTAATACTTGAGTGGCTTGAAAAATAACTATCTTTGAAAATAGTAAAATAAAAAAAGGTTTTAAGAGTAAGGGATTATGTTTGTACATGGAAAGTGACCTAAAGATACAACTAAGTGGAAAAGTAATAAAGCTTTGACTAAGAAGAAGATTTTGAAAACACAGATAGATTGATAAAAAATCCTATTAATGCAACTCACAAATGACTATGAGACTAGATTAATGCAAAATATGACTTACTACAATGAATGTTAGTGACTTATATTTCCCTTCCAATTGGTTCTTGCAAACACTTAAATTTCATCACATCCTACCATCATTTTCTAACACGTTTTCATCACCATATTACTAATTAATTAAAAAATTATTATTATTATTTTTGTTATCCTCATAGGTATCCCCGCGACTCAAGCCCAGAGGGTTCCCTTTACAAGGCGAGCTTGAGGCGAGACTAATCCTTTGGGGCCATGGGGTAACCATCTCAGCCCCCCATCGTCCGCGGCGGGGTGATTTCTGGGCCAGAGAGAATCGAACCCAAGACCTCGGGGAGCAAACCCAAGATTTGAACCAACTCCTCTAACCCATGTGGGCTAATTAAAAAATTATTATTATTTCTAATTTAATTAGGCTAATTTCCTTCATTCATCCAAAATAAAAATTTTAATTAATTTCCACTAATTATATAATTATTTGGTTGTGGGTGCTAGGGTGGGCGACTCTCCACACCAAAGTTGTGTGGAGAGTTCGCAACTATCAGGGTGGCGGGGTTAAACGATGACGTGGATGTTCCAGGTGGTGGGTTGATGGGCCCAATTTTATTGACATGGTGGCTGCCACTTCACTCGGTGGCAAGGAAAGCCGATTATATTTGTTTGTGTTGGGTGGCGACGAGGAATCAAGGCTCGGTCATGTCATAATAATAACTAGTTGTCAAGCATATTACAAAGAACACTAGTTGTAATGCAACCCATCCTCCTATGATCACAAGTAGAAATTATGATTGAAAAGCTGAAAGGCTTGCATCATCTCGCAACTACTCCCATGCCTGGAATTCATAATGATCAATAATGACATGTATTGGAAACAAGATTTGGAGCAATATATTGTGATCAGGTGGTAGATTTTGGTCACTTCTTTTTGTTTTCATTTTCCTATTCTTGTTTTGCATTTTTTCATTTTCTCTAGTCCACTCTGAGCTATGGGGGAATGCTCAAAGTTCGTAGTGAAAATGTCTGTTGAGACCCTGACTACATTTGTGTCCAACACTCCTATAATGTTGGACTATAATGTAAGGAAAATGGCCTTCTGCAAGGTCATCACAGATCATCGGCTCAAATGCTTGTTGAAGAAGAAATATGATCCCCTAATTTTGGTTGCGGTCAAAATGATATTAGGGAAAGGTTTCTTGAAGAACACTGAGCTGTTTAGGGTGGACACGACTATCACTTCCCATTTTTTGGAGGTGTTGCTTGATATCCGAATGGAAAAGAAGGATGCATAGGCATTGGTGAAAAGGATTTTTTCGATGGATTACTTGGTCGAGATGGAGGAGGTTTTGTATGTTGCCTCTGCAAATATGGGAGTCCTGCGTCCAAGAGATATTCCACAGTTCTATGTGCTTGGGGAGGTAGTGAAATACTACCCATTCATAATGGACCTGAAGGGCATGGAATTGGTCGAGCACAAGCAGATCGCGGCGGTGGGTGCAAATTTTCTTCAATGGAAGTTCAACCCGCGACTTTCATTTGGGGAGAAATGGGTGCTAGAATTTAAGTCCTTTGCACTAGCCTAAGGACTTCTTAATTGTTTGGTTATGAATATGTCTCCTATTTTGGCGGTGTCATTTTTGGTTTAATTAAGGTCGCCTTAGGTTGGGGTTGGTAATTATTAGCTATAGTTAGTTGATATGGTCAGGTATAGCTTGTTCACTTTATGTTAAGGTTGGTTGTTGTTTTGGCTAAATATGGGTTTGGAGCTACAGGTAGTCGGAGTCTGGTAATGGCAACCATAGGCTACATTTTAGTTTCCTACTGGGCAGACATGCTATAAAACCTTTTTATTATCAATATATAGTATCTCTTACGCATAAAAAAAATTATATAATTATTTAGTTAATTATTTCATTTAATCCATTTATTCAAAACTAATAAAATTTGGATTTTTTCCATTATCCACAAATAAATAAATCATAAATTTAGTAACCAACTAATAAAAAAAATCTATTTATTCTCACCTATTATAACCCACTAAAAAACCATTATAGCTCCTCCATGATTCCCTTCTATTTTTAATTTATTTTCCTCATCTATATTCCCTCTCTACCTAACACCTATTAAAAATTTATCATAACTTCTCTTTGATTCCTAGCTATTTTTAGTCAATGAACATTCTCCTCTTTATGGACTACTTTTCTCACTCAATCTCCACTGTCCATTTTCAAACCAATCTACGCCACATCAATCATATCAAGAGAAAATGCATACAACAAAGGGCATCTCTTTCTTGGTAACCAAAGGTGAGATTATTTGGTTTAGTCTTCTTTATGCTCTATTTGAGGTTATGCTTGATTTAGAATAGAGGGTTTAATATTACTTTAATATCTTTGCATTTTACTCTAAATTTAGCATATTAGTTGCATACAAAGGATGTAAGAACTTGGAGGAAATGAGAAAGATATAATCATGATAAAAGCCTACAATTATGATAAAAGATACATCATGTGATAAGTATGCAAGAACATAAGCAATACATGATCATGAAAATACATATAGAAAGGGAAAGGCAAAATACCCTCAACGAAGGAAAATAATTATAATCATAAATTCTAGATAAGTATCATATAAGCACAAATAAGATGTAAAATATATGAGCATGACAAGGCCATACATGTAATAATTTAGGATATAAGCAAGATAAGGATTATAACATGTAAGGAACTTAAGCATAAGATAAACATATTAGTACAATTATAATATCATAGGATATGTGTGTGAAAACCACATGGAGACACATGCATGTATTGAACATATAACATGTACAAGTATCGTAACATGTAAGGTCATAATAAAGATAAGCATAATATGAATGCCATGTAGATAATATAATACACAGACATCATAAATATAGAATGTAGAAAGAATATGATGTATGAATCATAGAACATAGAAATACAACAAGGAACATGATGGGAAACATAAGTGGAAAATATGGAGTATAGGACATAGGAGTCAAATAAGGCATGTAGGACAACATATGAGATAAAAAAAAGTAACTTCATAGGAAAGCATGGGAGATAAAATTGGAAAAAGAAAAGGTGCCTCCAAGTGGGAAAATAAAAAATAAATCATGAGATAGAAGGTGGAATGAGAATAGAAGATGCATGACAAACATTGAATAGACAAAAGGCCAGAGTGTAAGGACAAATAAGGTAAATGGAAGAATATGAATGGAGGATCACAACATACATGGTATAAGCAAAAGTTCAAAATAGAAATGGTACAAAACACAAGGAATATGTGACATGAATAACATAACACATTTTTAAATTTACTTGTGCTAACATGTACCACTAAAGGTATCTTTGCGTCATTCACATACAAACTAGAAACATTAAAATAGCATAACCTAAATAGAAGGATAAGAAAGGAAAATAAAAATCCTAATATGTGGCAAGTAGTAAGAGAGATAGGGGAGGATATTTAACCAATGACACCATTCCCATAAAGTGTGTTTATGATATGGTCAAAAAATATATATCATTGAAATCAATGGTTCTAATGGGACTATCCATGTGATCATGAAGTGTGAATGAAAGGGAAATATGAAGACTCTAAGTGTGATGTAAGATTAGGAAGAATTGGTTTAGTTATTAAATTATGTGCCTTATCTTTTGTCGCATGATTATCCTCAACAAATGTTGTGATATAATCAACAAAACCAATAACTCACTAACATTAGAAGGATCCTCACCATGCAAGTCTATGATTTATAACCAACTTGTATAACCTATTTATTTATAATATCTTTACATTTGTGTTTTAATGCAATGCATCTATCCATAGAATGCCTAATTATGTGATTATAAAAATAAATATATTTAATATTATGTGGTTTAAACTTATATATATACATTGACTTAACCAAGAATAAAGTAGTAATATTGTGTTCTAAAATTTATTTGAATGCAATAACTGGAGGCTCCTCTAATATAGTGAATTCATAAAATTTATTTCACTTGATATGTGCATGGTGACCATAATCAGGTGTAGCATCATTTCCCCTATTATCTAAATGTGATAATGGCATCAACAAATGAACATAAGAGGAAGTGATTGAAATATGATGATATAAAATAAGATATTAGAATAAAATACACTCACATAATATACTGGCACATAAATTTAAAAATTAATGTTAAGGCTTAAATAAAACGCTTGCCCTTTGAAGGGCATAAATAAACTAGTAAGAACTATATATTGAAGCTCAACACCTAATAAGGTAGACTTTAAATTTGTAATCAAGTATTAAAATATTAAAACATAATACTTAATTCACTCATGTTAGATTGCTATCATTGAATGGATTATGTAATAAATGTCTCAATTTTAATGTAATGAAAATAATAATGAAAGAATTAGTCAAATCCTTAAATGAAGTGATAGAAGCGCGAGGAAATTAATATAATCATGTCAATGCCCATCCAAGCTTGTTGGAAATAATTTTGCAAGAAACGTTTGCACTCACAAAAATAAGTGAAGCACATATCTTGGAAAGTCCTTAGATGAAACAATAGATCACCTTTACTATCATACTTTGTAAAAAAGTTTCACAAATCCATTTGGTGATGGAAAAGTTAAAATTTTATTTACTATAGGATTACTCTATATCTTGCTAATATTATCTTTTCACTTAAATCTTTAATCATAAGAATCAATGCACATTTCTAGATGATTGATCCTACTAATGAGGAAGCTCAAATAAGGTAAAATATAAGTATTTACATATCCCATATACATATGTGTAGTTTTCCATGTGCAAGAGTGGAAGAGGATAGGAAATGTGTATCATCAACTAGTGACACATTGTCATCACATATACATAATAAGAATTGTAATAGATAAACAAAATAAAATGGGGATCCAATAGTCAAAGCTGGTGGAATCGTCATAATCACATGTATCGATAAAAGAAGTAGATGAAGGAAAAGTGTGAGGAGGTCAATTGAATGTGTGAAGTGATGGGTTCAAAAGTTGCCTCATTTTCTTGTTTTAAGTTTCACATTTCTCGTGACATTTCTAGCATTTCCAAGATATTATCTATACTTTCTTGTTTATCCTAAGTATTAAAGCATTGAGGATGGTATATATTATTGTGAAGTGGAAAATGGAATTGAGATTAAACAAGGGTTAGAAATCAACAAAACCCAAAACAATAGAAGATCAAATCTCACTTACAAAATGAAATTGAGTGCATACAAGGGTTAGAAATCAACATAAGCAATGAAAAATAATTCAAAAAATGAAACCAACCAATGTGCAAACCTTGCATTCCATTTGAATGGTGATGGGATGTTGGAGTGTTCAATCAAGAAGCTCCCATGATTGCAAAAGTATGAAGATGATGACCTAGATGGTGATAATTGCTCAAATGCTCAATGGTATTGTTATGCCCAAGTATTCAAATGCTCTCAAATGATCTAGGTCTATGATAATGTAGGAGGGATGTTTGTTTTAAATATTTTCATGAATATGATCAATGGTGTAGATCAATCCTCAAAGACCCATGAATTTGAGTGAATCAAGGAGGATGAGGGATCAAGATCAATTTGAACTCAAAACATCTCCATAATTTTAGGAAAATTGGTTGAAGATATTTGAAATGAAGGGTGAAGATTAGAACAAGAAATGGAGGGATAAGAATGAATAAGAGAAATGAGATATTTTAGGATATTTTAAAAAGAACATTCCATGTGAATATTCCTTTGAGAGGGAAATTAGAACAATTAAATAATTCAAGATTATTTAATTATGGAGGATTAGGATATTCTTTAATAAAAAGGAATGTTCCAAATGAATAGGATGGGAAATAGATAATTAAATAATTCAAGATTATTTAATCATAGGAATTTAGAGAAAAAATAGATTTATGGCTAATTAAATAATTAAAATTATCCAATTAGGGGAGATAAAAGGAAAATTAATGAAATAGGATGAATTAATTAAATAATCCAAGATTACTTAATTAATAGAGGAAATAAGGTGAAATGATAGAAAATGATGTTAAAAGGGTAATTAGTAATGCAAATGATGAAAAATGATGAAAAATGATGAAATATGCAGTGATTGAGGATGAATAAGAGGAAAATGCAATATTAATGATGTGTGATATGAATTAGGAAATTTTGCATGTCTACATTTTGCCCCTCTTTGACACAATGTACTTGTTACATTGTTTCAAAGAATTTTTCTGCTCAAAATAATAAAAATAAATTGATGCTCCATTGTGCCCCAATGATTGACAAAAGGATGATAGGACAGTAGCTGCCCCCTTGGGAGGTTGGCTAGAATTTTTTTTTTTGAGTCGGGCTCACGACAAGAGTTCAGGATTAGTTTAGATGAGAAGAGGATAAAAAAAATAGGCCCTAGAGGTCCCAGAAAATATTCAAGATGACAACTGAGGCTCACAAGATGATCTAGCAAGGCGGTCACGGGCGAAACCCTAGGTTTTGGGGGGATTATATAGGTAATTAGGGTTCAAATCCTCATCATTTGCACTCTCAGCCTTCAATATTTCTTACTCTCTCAGAGCTCTCATGATTCCTAGCATTCAGAAACACATTCACGATGGGCCGAATACCAGGAGCACCCCATCGCACGGACCTTGTACAATAGTTCTAGAGGCTAGCCAGTGTAGGCACTATAGTACACACATTTTTAAGTTTCGCTTGCATTTTAATTTTGCTTATCAAATTGATAGCCAAATGTAGGGAAACAAACATGACGGTCCTTTAGGATTGTTGCGTTTGCGACGATCTTTTCATGTTTGAACTTTTATAAAGGTTGTGTTTTCCACAAAGTGACATGGTTGAAAAAGATCAACATGTTTGACTTAGAATGATGTGCTTGCACCAACACATTTGTGAAATGCACTCGCGTGTGACCAATTTTAGGGGTTTATCGTGTTTAACATAAAATGATGCATTTGCACAAACTGACGCATTTGCTCATTTTGCCAACAGGCTTAAGATTTTTAGCTCTTTTTTTGTAATTTTTGATGTCATGGATTCTATTCTTATAGGTCACTCTACATCCTCTCTACATGAGAGAGTAGAGACTGAGGTTATTGGAACGATTAGCTCACATCGGTGATATGGAGGTTCAGTTACTTGTAGTTGTTGGATTGGATTATATAATACACATGCCAGAGATTTGAGCACATCGAGCCATGATGACTTCACTGGTAGAGAGGTAGAGGTTCGAGACAATGATGTTTCACCTACTAACAAGAGAGGGTACTATCACATTAGAGGATGTATGGTGCATCCTTAGAATTTAGATTCACGACGAGAGGGTAGAGTACGATGTGGATTAGGGAGCAACAATGATGGCCAAGATTGTCAGGGAGGATCAATTGGTAGTGGTTAAAAGAAAGATAGACTTGACACCCTACATTGGAGAGGTGCATGAGTTGACTTTGGTTCTTGTTGGATTGATCATAGGGCCATTGATGCTCGTTAGGTGCTCTTTATTCTTTCCCATTGGATGGGGGATAGTTATAGAGAGCATGATGACAGAGGGGACTGTGTATTATTGGGGGCCATGTGCATTGGCTCATTTATATCACAATATGTATAAGGTGTGCTATAGGGGAGCTACTAGTATCTTTGCAAGTGTGAGTCTCCTTCATGTTTGGGTGTGGGAGAGGATAGAAGTGACATGGCCTCAAGGTATTGATGAGAGATATGTCGATAATACATACTCATACAAATATCATGATTATCTTCATTAAAAATAGCCTGATAGGTTGTAGTATTGGAGAAGAGTTTTTGACAAGATGACTCAGTTTATTTGGAGGCCTTAGGTGAGGTGCGAGGTGTGGGATGATGACCATGTTCACTTGATTTATTGTAGAAAGAACCAATGGTTAATCAATTGGGTTGATCATATTATAGAGAGATATTTGGTGAGTGATAGGTAGTGCTGGAACAGGGATATCGTGCTAGATATGCCAGGACTACCAGAGAGGTGGCTGCATGGGGACCAATTGTATCTTCTAGGACAACATTGATAGATTCTGACTAGATGGCACCATTGGGATGGGGATGGGCGGCTGGTCCTAACGACCTAGACACGACACATGACTATGATGCATGGTGGGCCCATTGGAGGCCTATCAAATTTACACTTCCTCTTGGGGGTGTAGGTGGACCCTTTGGTTGTTGACGAAGGAGAGCAGGAGCAATGGGTGGTTAAGAGGCCAAACAAAGACAAAGGGTTGCTGTTGAGCAGTAGTAGGTTGCTCAAGTTCCTCAGGATCAACAACAACAACAAGATCAAGCCCACGACTAGCATGATGGTCATCAGGATAGACAGGTGCCTCCTCAGCCTCCAAATCAAGGACAGGAAGATCATGTAGCCAGGTTAGCATAGGTGATAATGGAGAGGGACCAAGCTTAGGTAGAGTAAGACTAGGCACTGGCTGATAGAGATGCATGGGATAGAGAGAGGGATACCAAGATAGCCTAGAGTTAGGGTCTAGAGGTTCAGGTTGACACTCTTACAACTGAGAGGGATTAGGAACGGTTTGAGAGAGATGTTGCCATTACAAAGAGGGACATAGAGTGGGGCTAGAGGGTACAACTAGAGATATCATAGGCCTCCACAGTGAGTATGGATAGATACATGCAAGAGCAGGATATCCTCATCAAGGAGAGGACATACTATAAGAATTTATACGAGGCCGCAATCCCCAAATCTTAGAGATGATTGAGGTTTGGTTTGAGGAGCAACACAACTGCAGATCCTAGCAGGTCAAGGGGTGCACCTATTAGCAAACTGTCAGAGCAACCATATAGACATATTCTATAGCCACATAGATCCCCAGGACATAGTGAGCACACTCATAGATCTTCTGTGAGTGATGAGAATACGAGACCACCTCTAGATGGAGAGCAGCAGGATTGACAAATTTTTGTACATTGTTCTTATGATATTGATATAAAGACTTTGATGTACTTTTATATGATGTAGATAGATTCTATTTATTGATGTATATGCAGTCATCGACCTTTTGGGTCTCGTATATATGTATCAATTTATGATGTATTTATTGTATCACACATGTTTAGTTATGATGTACTATTACATTTCCATTTTTGATGATATATGAGATGAGATCATTTCGATTTGACCAATGATGTGCATGATGTTGATTTATGTATGCTTATGATGTTCATGGTTCTATATGATTATGATTTATGATATGGATGTATTGTTGATTATGAGATGTTGATGCTTATGATGATATGCATATATGATTATTTCTTCTCTTTGTATTTTCTGATATTTGATGATATGTATGATGTATGGATGATATGTTATGTTGATGAGCTTGTGGATGTAGGATGCATGTGGTACTAATATTATGATGCAGGATGCATGATATCATGTAAATTAGAAGAATTGTTAGAGATAGATTAGAAGAATAACATGATATTGATCAGATTGTTGAAAATCCATTTTTCATGAATGTGATGATGAATGAATGATATTGATTTGATATTGATATTTGATGATGTATGTGATGAACATACTTTTTCTTTTTCAGGAGAAACTATTTATTATCAATCCTTATTAATGTAGCAAATAGACACAATGTACTATGGTATGATGAACCAAGGTATCTTTGTATCTATTGTGTGGACTTTGACTCTGCAAACAAATAGGAGTAATCATGTTCATACTAGACATACTGAAACCTTGTTAAGTAATGTGAGAGAATAAAGCCATTGAAGTAAGGAGACTTATACAAGAAAGGTATGAAGAATCTGATATGCACCAGTCATTGTATTACTCGAGACTATCCCTACACACACAAGGAAAGTATTCACCATGGTCGTATTACAAGAATATCTAACAAACACGTCATATGAAATCAATGATCAAAAGATAAATCAAAAGAAAAGATCAAGTTTTCACAATTTTTACTATTGTAGGAATGATATATCTGTAAGGAACATGCTAGGATGTTGATGGTTCTGATGTCGATAGATAAGGCAATTGATATTTAGACATTTTTTTGGTTGGATATTGATAAAGTTTTCACAATTTTTGCTTGAATGTTCTAGATTTCGATAGCTACTATGTTTGGTTTGATTACTTTGTCAAAGGATGAGGGTGATGATCACTTTATTATGGATGGATAGTTTATTACAGATAGGTGACAACAAGATTAGGATTTTTTGAGATTTTTTCTAATGTTTTTGTGCTTTTGAGGTTGTTTGAGGCTATTTTTGTTGTTTGTTGATATTTTGATTTTTTTGGTATTTTGAAGATATTTAAACCTAGATAGGGGGCCTAAGGGGACTAGCCTTGTTGCAAGGTGCACACCCTTGGTCTCCTTGTGCTGTGTAGTGCAATGCTTGGGTTTGTGACATGGCTTAATCGCCTCCCATGGATTCATTAACTCTAGTGGTTGTATCAAGCATTAATAGGTTGATCTTTTGGTGCAATGACAACTGTCTGTGCAACAATTGGTATCAGAGCCTGGGTCACAGGTTTGAACCCCTCACGCCAGGGGGATTGTTGCAAGGTGTGCACCCTTGGTCTCCTTGTGTTGTGCAACATAGTGCTCAGGTTTGCGACATGGCTTAACCACCTCCCATGGATTCATTAACTCTTGCGGTTGTATCAAGCATTAACATGTCGATCTTTTGGTGCAATGACAACCGTCTGTGCAATAGACCTAATGCCTCGAGGGTTCATCAATGATGGCCTTACCTACATGACAATGCACATAGGCTACGTAGTTTGATTATTGGACTGGGCTATTAGCTCATGCATAGATGGCTAATAATGTTTTTGATGTTTTTTACTTTTTATGAATGTTTTTAGATTTTGATGAATGATTTGGATGTTCTATTTTTATTTTTTTTAAAATTATCTGGAATTTTTTTATTTTTCAAGATTTATGTGACTTGAGATATGAACAAGGATCTAATCCATCTACCAAGTTCAAGAAGATGCCCCTAGTTAGGTATAGGATTACATTTATTATGGATAAATGGGATGATGTAGATATAGGATGGTTATAGTATAGCAAGGTCAGACACTTTTCAAGTGATCAAGCCATGGTTGGATGCACATTTATTATGGAACAGATGGAATGGAATGGATGAAATTGTGATTGTGATAATGGATGGATGGAATAGATGCGAGCTTTGATAGATGATGAGGTGGAGCTTATCATTGAAGTCAACTCATGATGCGTTGTCATTGATGCCAAATATGTGTACTAAAGGTTGTACATACTCTAGAGATAGTTGGTGTGCAGAATGTAAGTCAACAGTGAAGAATGGTGACTAGTTTGATGCCTATGTGTGTTGTGGTGGTGGGTACACAAGTTTCAATATGTTTACAATATGCCTACATTAACATCATTCATGTTTGGTGTACCATACTTTGAGATAAGTTGTAGAAGTTTTGCTTTAAGGCATTCACAGTATACACTCTATAACATTGTCATGATATTTTGGTCTACATACCTCTGTAGTGCAAGCTTTTATCGTGCAGTTCCAAAGATAAGATGGTCAAGATGTGAAGGTGTTATATCCAAGAATTCAAGTCATTACACCTTCTACAATAAAAGTTATATGTGATAGTGTTTCAGTCTGTACTCCACTAGAACAAAGTATTGATGAAGGCATGTTGGGATGCTCCATATTCCTCCGAAAGTGAAGTGATGGCCTTGTGGTTTTGAAGACATGATCAATAATGTTAAATACACACTACTTTGTAATATTTGGTGTTTTGGTGGTCTACAAGATCAATTTTCAAATGACAGTTTGCTATAGTTTGTTCGAAATGCTTTGTTCCTGTATATTCAGTGGGTTCCTTCAGTTGCACCAACATATGATGATTAGACACTTTAGGAAAAGGTTGAAGAGATATTGTGCATGAACTACAATGCTCACATCTTGGTCTGCATGATGTTTTTGTTTTCTCCCCGGTGGTGCAAAGTTGAATAGTTGGCAGTTTTGGTGGTGTTGTCATTGTTTGGGCCGACATGATTGTTTCGTTCATCTATGAGTGATATTGATTATTTAATCTTTCCTTGGAGGATGTGTTGAGATGGTTTTTGGTCCTAATATGTCATGTATTGATCTGTAACTCATTTTCTCTTCATATTGTATATGTTTGGAGCCGACATGTGTGATATCATACGTTTCTTCTAAAGGTCATCTTGGAGCTGACCTAATCAAGGTTTTGAGTTATTGTGGAGTATATTTATAGAAGATAAAAATCATTTGTGATGGTATTAGTGAATGGTGAATTGAGACTGAGTAGTATATTGAAGATGAAGTGTGCAAAGTGAGTGTGAAGGATTAACTATGTAAAAAAAGGGCTGCAATATCAACATATATTGGATACTTCTTTGTAGCAATTCATATTCATATTTTTCAATATAATTTTCATGTATCTTGCTTTGAGATAGTGAATCTCATAAGGTCCTTGTATCTTTCCCTAAGATTGTACACCTTAGTCTGCAAGTCCTTAGGCAATGAGCCTTATACAACATTATAATTTTTGTAAGCAGTGAGCTTCATATATTATGAGTTAACTCTCACTGTGGTTTTTCCCTCATTAGGTTTTCCATGTAAAAATATTTGTGTCCTTGTGTGGTGCATGTTTTCATCTGTACTCTTCTTTTAGTTTATGTGATGAGATGTTTAACATGCAAATGAGAATGGTTAAGTTTTAATATATGCTAATTCACCCCCCTCTTAGCAATATAGTGTGTTCAACATAGGGTACTATTTAAACCATGAAGATATTTTAGAGCTTGAAAAATAATTTATTTTTACCCTTCACTTCATATTTCTCTAGCTATGTAATGTAGATAACCTCCTCCAAATCCCCATCTATAAAACTAATTCCCTCTACTTGGGAATAACCCTTTTCCATAACATCACTTTGAACTTATAAATGAGCTACCCCTTTAATTAACTTCTTGAAAACTCATTTTTAGCTAGCAAGTTTCCGTTCCTTGTGAAGCTCAACTAAGTCTCACATGATTTTCTTCTTAAGTATTGTTATTTCATTACCCATGGATAATTTCTAATATTTATTGTCTATAGACTCCAATGCCTTCTTTACTATTCTAGGCTTATCATCATTAGTACTTAAATAAAATATGTATTTAAAAATTGATGGGATATAGTTATACCTTTAAGGTGATTTCCTTTACCAAGTGGAACTAATTAGGGTGAGGTTTGAGGTTTCTCTTTCTATTTTTAAATTTTAAAACTACCCTCATCAATAGGTCCATGTTGAATCTCTAATTTAGCCACAAGTGTAGGTTCCTTCATCTTTGGCTCTTTAGTTAAACTATTATTTTATCAAGTTCTACATGTGAAGGCATAGAATAAAAATATCTAATCTCCTTGAAGGTCACACCCTAATTGTACATTATCCTTTTAGTTTTTGGACTCTAAAGTTTATACCCTTTCACACCATCATTATAGAAAATGAAGATACTAATTTATGTTGTGTAGTCCAAATTTGATTTCTTCTCCTTTGACATATGTACACATGTTATACCCTTAAAACCATGATATAATACAATTAAAGAAATTCTTTCATGACCAAGCCTCCATAGGGGTCATATTCCACAAGAGCTATGATAGGAGACTTATTAATATAACTAGTTGTGCTCATAAATTTTTCCCATAATTTATGTTCCAATTCAACACCATTTAGCAAGCTCTTCACTCTCTCCATTAGTATCCTAGTCAGTTTTTCTACAAATCCATTTAGTTGAGAGTTGTATGGAATCGTTGTGTACCTTATAATACCATATTCTCTACAAAAGTGATCAAACTATACTAAAAATAATTCTTCACCATTATCAATCTTGAAAATATTAATCTCCCCTTCTATTTTATTCTCCATAAAATCCTTAAACTATTTTAAACTCCCAAAAACCTCTTGTTTGTGCTTGATGAAAAACACCCATAATTTCTTGGAGAAGTCATCAATATATAATGCATAGTATATATATTTTCCAATAGATGGTACATCTACAATACCAAACATGCTACTATGAATCAACTCTAAAATCCCTCTAAATATAAAAAATTTCATAAAAACTTTACCCAATTATTTCCCATATATGTAATGTTTATAGAAATCAAAATCTAGAGAATAATTAGTTAGACCCACTACTAAGTTCTTACTCTTCAAATCCCTTATGCCTAAATCTCACCAAGATAGTCAATCTACTCATGTCATGACACTGTCTTCTTTGTAGGAAGCTTATGATCCCTTGAACTAAGAACCACTAAATTGTACTACATTCCATGATGTTGGCATCTAACTGGAATAAATTTCCAATTTAAACTCCCTTAGCCAAGACCATGGTACCACACATAATCTTGCATTCTTCCTTATTAAAGACCACATACACATTAACATCATTTAATTTACTCACCAAGAGAAATACCCTCACTAAACTTGGAATGTGCATGACATTGAAAAGGGTCTCATTCTTTCTATTTTCAAATGTGAGCCTAAATCTACTTGATTTGATAATTTTGGGAGGAGATTTATCTCCCAAATAAACATTGACACCATCAATTCTCTCATACGGTAGGAATCACTCCTTACTGAAAGTTATATGATCAAGGGCTCCCAAGTCAATAAATTATGCACCAATATGTGCATTTGTAGCAAGAGATATAATAAAAGCATTATTGTCATCATCATTGTAGGTCCTCAAGTCTATATCATCTTCCAAATCCTTCTTTTTCTTCTAATTCTTGTAGGGCCCTTTGAATCGCTCCAACTTACCTTGATTCCAACACCCATACTTGGTTTTGCAAGAACACTTATATTTTCCCCTTGATTTGGAGCATATTTAATTTCCTTCCTCTTCCTTTTGTCCTTGGAATGGCCTCTTCCTGTCAAGGCATCCTTGGCACAATTGAAAGTATTATGCTCCATCTCTTTAAAAAATGAAACAACCACTTCATCAATCTTCAACTTTGAAGTGGTGTCTTTGAATTTTTAGCATGAGACTATCCTAAATTTTGGGCAAAGAACACAAGAGGGGTAATATATTGTTCCTTGTCATCCATATTCACATCAACAAATGTCAATTGGCTCACTAATGTGTTGAACATGTGTAGATGCTATCACTAAGTCACTAGCACCTATCTTATATGAATAAATCCTTTAAATCATAGAATTTAACTTATTCACTAGGGACTTTATCTAATGCAAAATTATAAACCTATCCTAAAGAGTATTTGCGGTGGCCTTTGTCACAACATTCAAGAGTATTTAATTTAGAATACATAGTTTGATGATACTCCTTACCTTATTACCAAACACTTGCTAGTTAGGTCATTTGCCATGTCAAAAGGTTTTTGATCTATTATCACAACTCATAGATCTCTCTCTCTATTAACAAATCTCGCAAATTGAGATTCCATAGCTCAAAGTTGCTTCCATTGAATTTCTCCACTTTAATTTTAAATATGTCTACAATGATTGCAACCTAGAAATGAAATCATTGCAATAAAACTCCTAATCATATGAGAATTAATATAAGTAAGCCTCATTCCTCTTCACATGGATCTAACAAATTGGCTATGCTATTATACCAAATGAAAGAAAATAATGCAAAGATATTCAAATAATTTCCACAATTAACCCTATAAGAAGAGTGCCAGAAGCTACCAATGTAGTCAATCTATAGTATAGTTCCAAAATAACAACACAAATAAATACTAAGAATGAAAGACTCTAATAAAGTGCACACACAAGAGTATTCAACATCAATATATCTTGGGAAATCCATTCCAAGAAAAACCCAACCTCCATAGTGTTGACATAATGTTGACAATACACTACCAAGTTCCAAGCTCTTCTAGGAGATCTAGTGCCCACACTCAAGGAAGAATCAAGCAGAGATGTTGTGGACAACCTCTTATTCTTGTCCTCTATTTATAAACAAGAAAACAACAATGAGAGATAAGTTTACTAGAAGTGTTCCAATCACTTTACCATAAATATTTATAGACAAGAAAACAACAATAAGAAATAAATTTACTTTACTAGAAGCATCCCAATCACTTTACCATAAATATTCAATGTCCCAAACAAAAATATTGAATGCATCAAATAATACCAAATATGTAATACTTTTACAACATTAAATATATTTTAAAAATATTAAATACATCCATCTAATAAATTTAATTGAGAATGTATTGACTAAATGATAACCTCTTCCACCATACCAATTAAAAACTTTTTTAAGTACACATACGACGACTTTTAAGAAGATATTGTCCAATTATAAAACGTGCTGAGTTTTTTTTTTTTTGTTGGTTACATGCCAAATCGAGAACTTTATTGCTTATAAAATGAATATCACAGATTGTGTTTCTCAATGGTATTATCACATGCCCAATTGCATTTGCTCAACCCTGTTGCCAACGTCACTATCGAATTCGCAACAAATTCTGCCATTTTTTTAGTGGCAAACTTCCCGGCTTTCGTACTGAAAATTTGGTGTCATTCTTGGACTTTGAAACAACCATTCAACCATTTGTTTTATCCCATTCAGTTTTATTACACCAAATTGCATTTGCAAGATGGTTTTAAGATAATCCATGGTTTTATATATCTGTATTAAAAAGAGAGTTGTTGATGAAAATTTGTCAGGGACGTCACCCAAGGAGGTGGTTGACTGGTTTACTTCATGACAGCTACTTCCCAATGCTCTACTCTGAGCAACCATCATGTGTTCGAGGTTTTGCTGAAACAGTTGCTCTGAACAACCATGGCAATTACGTCAGATGGTACAGATATATCTTAATTACATTTATCTAAAAGACATCTATAGATATCAATTTTGATGTATTGGGTAGATGCCTCAAAATTTATATATCTTAATATTCTTTAACATTGGAGTAGATATGAGACGGTCCATATATATCTTAAATGCATTTATCTAAAAGACATCTATAGATACCAATCTTAATGTGTCAGATAACAGTTCAAAATGACAGGTGCCTCAAGATTTGTATCTCTTGACGTCCTTTAGATAGATACATTGAATGCTAGATAGCAGTTCAAGATGATAGGTGGCTCAAGATTTATATTGCTTAACCTGTTTTAGATAGATGCATTTAATATATCTATATGAATACCATCTATAGGTATGACATCTAAAATGTTATTTAGCATCTGTTTTGGTTTATATAAAATAATATTCTTTTTTAACAATAAAGAAGTCTACCATATTCATCCAAATGCGTAATATACATGACATTTATTGAACATTATGGACATATTTTGTATTCATTCAAATGTGCAATATGCAACATATTAAAAGACAATTAATAAAACATTTCATATTTATCCAAAACCAAAATATACATTACATTAAAAGAGCAATGAATGTTTGATAGAAGAATTATGTATCAATAGACATGGAATACCTAACATTAGTGTTGTTCCCAATAATTGAGTCACTCAAACCCAACTTTCCTTTTGGAGAGTTGTTTTTAATTTCATTTTTTCATAGTGATCATGAAAATGGTGAAAAAATTCTTATTCCACCCAATGCCCTGAACATGTGATATAGCCACAAATGTTAACATTGCTCTTTCTCTTTGTTATGTGTTGATTGTTATTTTGAAAAATATCAATCTATGTGATTAATGTATTGTTCTAGTGTCCAAGCTAACTATAAGTGTAGGCAATGGGTGCGTCACATTTGTATTGATGCAATTAGAATTATATGTGGAGACGCATCTTCAAATAAAATTTTAGAGTGATTATCAAATGCCACCATAGCATATGTTGGTGGTTTTGGTAGGGAACTTCTAAGTTTATATATTATATTTCTAATATATCCTAGAATTCAAATTTGTAGACTTTTTTCTATTGACATATTAGAGGTTAACATGGCCATTGCATCCTTGGAAATTAATAACTTGACATTAAGTTCACCATTCTAAATTTTGTATGGATTGGAATTATATGTGGAGATGCATATTTAAATGAAATTCTAGAGTGATTATCAAAATCCACCATAGCATAAATTTGGTGGTTTTGGTAGGGCACTTCTAGGCTTATATATTATATTTCTAATATATCCTAGAATTCTATTCACTAAACTTTCTTCTATTAATAGATTGGAGGTTAACATGACCATTGCATCCTTGGAAATTACTAACTTGGCATCAAGTTCACCATTCTAAATTTTATATGGATTTATACTCCCTTCTTTTATTGCAATGCTATGGGCTATTAGTATGTTCAATTAAAATTATTTCTTTCTATTGTGGTTATGTACATTATCATTTGTTGAAAATAGATGAATAGTATTGTTAAACTCTTCCCTAACTATTGGATCTAAGTAACATCAATTCTTCTCACCAGTAATTCCCAATCATCAATTGTTGGAAGTGTACCTCTAATACTTGTGAGTAGTTGATGAACTCTTTGTTGGTCCTCACTTTTAGCTTCTTATCTAAATACCTTATCCAAAATAACAACTATTTTAAATTTTAGTCCCATAGTAATTTTATACATTTATTACTATCATAAGGTGGTTTATCACAAATAGGGGACAACTAACCCAAATCTCCTACCAAAATGATTGATTTTCCTCCAAAACTCAAGTTTGATTTTTAGGAAATGTTTGGAAAAGTTGTGAATCTATATTAAATATAACAAATTTTATCTAGTGAATAAATAAATTTTTATTTTATATGTTGGGTTTCTTCTTGAAAACAATGAATGTTGCTCCAAATTTTTAAAAAATTATAAGTGGAATTCTCTATGTTGAATTTATTATTTGCAATGATATTGAAAGTTGCAATTCCAATTGGTGCAAGTAATAATAGGGGACAACATTGTGGTGTTGCATCTTGAAGAGATTGACAAATCTCACCAATTAGAAATCATTTTCATATTCATGTTATTCCTTGAATTATCATACATATTAACATGATATGAATAAATGCAAGATGATAGGCCCACTTTGAGGGTTAAAAATATTGTAGGGAATGAGTAACTATTTCCAAAAAACTTGTTTACCCATTTTAGGTTATAATTACTAACATATACATTTAGAAATATATTCCAAACTAAATAGACACACTTAGTAATAGGTGTTTGTTGTAAAAAGTATCAATCTTTTCTAGCCCATGCTTGTACTCCCTTTTACCATGATGTGACTAGTAAGCATAAATAGATACTCAAGCATTTTAGCCCTAGAATACCATTAAAAAAATTGCCTCTTGCCCCCACAACTCTAGTTGATGATTTTTTGAGGTAGTCATGAAATTTTAAATGTAATTTTTTTTACTTATTTTAGGTTTTCTTGTAAGTTTTAGGGTTAAAATCCATGTTTTAGAGATTAGGGATTCAAGTGTGAAAAATAAGGTTTATGGTTTAAGGATTAGGAGTTGGTTTATTATTTTAGTGTTAAGATAACCTTAAAATCATTAACCAATCATATTTCCTTGTAACCCTAAAATTAAAAATCAGTAGTATTTTCCTTAATCCATAAACCCTAAAATTAGAATTTAAGGAGTTAAAAATCACGATTAGGGTTTTTAGGGTTAAAAAATTAGGTTTTAGGTAATATATAAAATATGGATCATTTATAATTTTAGGGTTAGTTTTAAACCTAAAATTATAATTTTTAATTACATTTTTCCTAATCCCTAAACCCTATAGCCATATCTTGTAAACGTTACACCCTCATTTTTAACCATAAACCCTAAAATATATAATTATTCACTTGTGTATTATATAAATAAATTTAAATAATGGTAAAATTTAGATGCATTTAATAATTTTATAAAACTAAAATGTATTTCAGGTAAGTAAATGATGAGCATTAAATCCTAAGGTCACTAAATCTTGATAGTTTATGTTAAACCCACAAAAAGTAAAGAATACTAAACAATGAGAATTGAAAATATACCATTAAATCTTAATATTAAAAATTATGTATGTTGAGCCCTCAAATTTGAAAGCTAAACCTTGCATATGAATCCTAAACCTTAAATTTTTAACTTTGAATCCTAAACCCTAATTGGTGAGCCAAAGGTCTTGAACTTTCAACCATGAACAACGATCATTGGAAAATAAGTGTTGAATGCTAAATCATTCAATTTTGAATGATAAATGTTGTACCCTAGGCTAGGGTAAAACCTAAGCATTGAATAGTGAACTCCCTAAGCCCTAAATCCAATAAAAAATACCTCATGTATAACGATTACAACTCACTCAAGTTTGAAGAATCATAGAATGTTCTAGCTCTTATCCACCTCCTAAACCTAGAAAAGATCATTTGTGCCAAGAATCAATGGACCAAGATGATCCCAATGAATAAAAATAATTATTTCAATGTTAAAGATAATGCGACTAAGATTCTTGAGCCTTATCCACTATCCATTTTCATATAAAATTCAATTTGATATCAATGAAACTTGAATTAATACATAAAATTGAACATGAACATTTTGATTAATCAATATCAATTGAATAGATATTCATATCAAATTTGATATCCATTAATATCAATTTTCATATATCAATTTTGAGTTTGATAGAAATTTAATTCAATTTATATATAATTTCATTTAGCCATTTTTATATAAATATCAATTGCACTAATTTCAAAATTTTAATATTCATATGAAAATTATTATATCATTATCAAATTTGATATTACTTTTAACTTTGATATTCATTATAAAAAAATCAATATAAATATCAATTGCATTAATTTCAGTTACTTTTAACTTTGATATTTTAGCCATTTTTATATAAATATCAATTGCATTAATTTTAATTGAATGGATGTTTGTGTAAAGCTATCTTGTAGATATAAAAGGAATATTTTTGATTGGGTAAAATACCTTAGCCCCAAAACAACATTCCTACCTTAGGATCTATGTGTGATCTTGTGCATGGAATCAATTAATATTGAGATAAAATAGAATAGTGAATATAATATGCATAGTAAATAAATAATGATGGTGGTGAGGGAATGTATGTAGTAGTAAACCTTGCATTATTATTGATAGAAAATCATATAAAAGTTAACTCATTAGAGATGCAATTGTTAAGAGCACGATTAAGTGAATTTTGAGTGAAAATAATGTTGTACTTGTGGTGCTAACCAACTGGACTGTGTTTTCCTTATCATGTGTTGAGTATTGGGTAGCCTTGTTGAGAAGGTGCCTTATCAAGGTGTATGCCACTTGGTAGAATATAATATAAATGTGGTTTAATTTTGTGTAAGGAAATGAATTTGTGGCTCTAAAAGATGAAAATTGTTAATGAAGTTATTTTGTATCTATGGTGGATGTGAATACCTTGTAATAGTGCTTATGTTGTGTATTGTGGAAATTGTTGTGAATAGACCAAGTTGTAAGAGTAAGCGTATGTTGTGCATGTTTGAAACATAAGGAATGGGGTGATAAAAAATTCTTGATAGTTATGTGATTTGACATGTGGAAACCAGTAAGTGTGTTGTGCCCCAAGTATGAGATACAAGGTATCCAACTTGGGATAAGGGTGAGTGGACGTCAAATACGATCCCTTATGTGTACCCTTTGTGATGGCTCATGGTGTAGTTGACTAATTATGAAATGGTGAAAACATGAAATGTGTGGATGCGTACCTTCTAAATGGAATGTGATTTATTCCTTTGTGTAAGTCTTGTATATATGTTAAATGTGTACCCATAGTGTATGGTTCCCCCTTCGGGAGTGAGATGCCAACTAGTGTAACTAAGGGGTTGAGAGACACACATCCACCTATTGGGAAATTACGAGTTCATGGCATTATAATTTTCCATGGATGTTGACCGTGACCTACTCCCCCACATAATAGAGCCATGCCTATTGGTTCACAATGGAAACCTACTCCTTGATGTTTATAACCCATGGGTAAAGGATGGAATTGCATACAGACCATATTGATTACATATTTTGGATACTTCAACAATGTAGGGCATTGATACCATGTGGAAGCTCGTCTACCATGATATTATGCGCTACCATATTATGTGATCAAGGACCACTAGTTTATTGAATGCTATTATACTTATGTGGCTAGATAACTACCATTCCCCTCCTCCCCTTAGGTGGCTTATCAAAGTCACATGGTGCTCGTAATGTACAAATTTTATCATTGAAATACAAATTATTGTAATTTCTTAATTGATGTTTTATTTTATTTTACGACAACAATGTGAAAGTTACAATTCTTTTATTGGGGCTATTTAGCCATTTGAAGGTTGTCATGGTCCAATTTTCCTCAAGGACTTATTTAATTTCTCTTTTGAATTAAGATTGGAATGTTGCAATGTAGCTACAATTGATCTTCATTTTGTTTTTCTCTTGAAATTATAGATTCCTCTTTTGGGAGTTTTATTGAAAAATTGGTTTATGATCTTATGTTACTCAGTTTGAGGCTTTCTTATTGTTTGCTAACTGCTAGCAAGTGTGGTGTAATGTGACATTTATAAATTGCCATATCCTAGGGGGTTTCCCTAGCAGGTTGTATAGGGGAGTAGATGCACTGGGGAATTATTTGAAAGGTGTTGACAATGGGACCGGTATGGGATAGTCATAAATCCATTCTTCTCCTAGTTCTATGATTTTTCTTGTTGTACCTCCCTTATTGGAGGCTAACCCCCTTAAACAAACAAGGGGAAGGTACTAGGAGATTTATGGAGGGGTCCTTAGAGAAGGGCCTCGAGACCTTTCCTAATGGCCATGGTATCCAAGAATCTCCATGCTTGTAAACCCCATTGTGTGAGCCTTTTTTTGTGTGTGATGTTTTCATATTGTGATGTATATTTGAAATTGCAAGTAAATGTGAGGTAGTATATACCTATGAACTATGTGAGAAAGAGTGACAACTGATGCATAGTTAATATTCCTCAAGACATGCTATGAGTCCCATGATTATAAGATAAAATATTCTCTTAAGAATATACTTGGACAAGAATGTGAAGCTAATAATTCTTGAGACATTATTGGACATTTGAGAAAAGATATTTTCTAACATGAGTGATGTTTATGATAAAAGGGATTTTGAAGTGTATCAAAGGATGCTTATTTGTTTTGAAATACTGTTGTAATTTAATTTAAGAGGCTTACATGGGTAATAATTTATAGCTGCACAAATGGTTGTTAGTTCTTATATTGTGAGTATATGGGATAAATGTTTCATTGTGATTTTCTTTTCTAAATGTTGGATGTTAAATTCATGAAAGGGATGTCCCTAATGTATGTTCCTAGTTTAATGTTTTGATTTCTTTCATCATGAAATAGAATAATTAGTATGGATAATTAGATTCTTGTGTGTTGCTATAATGTTGTTAAGTTTCCAACCCTAAAATACTTCCAAGAGGAATTCTATACAAGGGGGGAAGGATGTAAGGCCCCTCCCTTCATATTAGAGTCACAACCCATTTTATTCTAAACTTATGCTACTCTACTATGCAAATTAGGAGTGCATCATATAGATGATACAAGATCCAGTTGTGTTTGAGTGCCACTATAGTTTTAGTCATTCAACTCAGTAGATTAGTTAAATTCTTATGTGAATGCTTCTACTAAAGTATATGAATAAATATACATTGATTGATACTATAATTTTTCATGCTATATTGTTGATTTTGAATTTGTCTCCTATAGTATTTACTTGAGGTTCCTCATATCAAGTAAAGAAGGAAAGATGAAGAGTCTTAGAGTCTATACTGCTATTGAGTTATGAAATATCATTGAATTATGATCTACACTTAAATTAGAACTATGATAGGTCGAATCTATGTGCTAGAATACGAGCGAAAATCAAAAGAGTGCAAAATAACACTAAAAACAACCCACACCTCAAGATTAGCCTAGTTGGATTCAACACAAAATAAAGACAACAAATGAAACTTTTTACCTTGTGTCGAATCGATCCTTTGGTTGGCCCTTCGATCTTTGGTGTTGTATGCTCTTTGAATGGAAAGAGATGCAAGCTAGATGATGATATGAAGATGGATGCAAGTGGGTGCAAGCATGAAAATGGCTAAGTATGGATTCTAGGAAAATTTTGCAAGAGTTTGGCTACAATGCATGATCTCCCCCAAAATGAGAGAAAAGAGAGGGTATTTATAGAAATTTTGGAAATCTCTAGGGAAATGGACGGTCAAGATTGAGCCACCAAGATCAAGATGTAGGGCTAAGGTGAGTTGAGAACTCACAAGCCCTCACATCTTGACATGTGGCAAGTGATATGGCTTAAAAGGGGTGATGTGTACATAAGGTGGAAGGATAGAACATGATATGGAGGGAGTACAAAGTACCTTGGGATTGGAACAAGATCTCCTTATAAAGGAGGTACTTGTCCCCATGTGGGTGAGAGGACAAGTGGGGAATTAAAAATTCCTCAAATATTCTCATGGGGATGAGAGAAGGAATTTAAAATTCCTTTAAATGCATTGGGGGATTAAATGTGAATTAAAAATTCACATGGGGAATGGAGATGCCTTGTTTAAATAGAGAAAGTTTTTAATGAAGTTGACTAAGGACACATTCCATAAATGATATGGGGATTAGAGATGACCTAATTGGGTGCTTAAGGTTGTGCAAGTACTTGATTAGACTAATTAAGGACTCATTAGAGGCAAGTGGAAAATTATGGAGGATGGGACCCTAATGATGATTAGGGGTGTGCACATCTTAATCATAAATTAATTATGACTAGGAAAGAGGGTTATATTGCTAAGAGGGATTAGAGACCAACTTGCAAAAGTTGGAGGATGTGACAATGAGAGAGAAAATAGGGAATTTAAAAAATAAATTGAAAATTCCAAAAGATAATATGACTAAATTAAATAAAGTGATGCATTTATTTAATTTAGAGAGGAAATAGGGGAAAAGTATTTATTAAATTAAATACTTTGGAAAACCTTATGCAAGATACACAATATTAATTAAATGAATGATTTAATTAATATCGACAAAGAGGATGATTTCAAAAGAGCAAAGGGATGATTAAGAAGATGACTTTGACCATATGGAAGTGGTCAAATTTGGATGTCTACAAGAACATCATAGGTCTTTACTTCTAATTGGGAGATGTTAATAGAGAGTTAATTTGATAGGGATGGTTGAACTTAGCTTTAATTAGATTAATTTGTTGACAATATGATTTTCATTGAGGTCAAAAAGGGGCACATCATTAAGGTCAAAAGGAGATCTGAGTGATATTGTAAGATCCTGTCCCTTGTTGCCTTGTTGGTCTTGTTAGTTTTTGATGGTTTATGTCCTATATTTTATGTGGACTTTTATGTTGGATAATACACATTAGTGATGATTATTCCTATACATCAAAGATTATCATATTTTAATTTCTAACTAAGTAATCTTATCTAACTAATGGTTTTTGTGATTTGTGTGATAACCATATGAATTTTATTCCTTGTCTATGCAAGTATACAATGACCAAGATGTTTAGTTATTGGTTATATTTGTGTCGCCAAAAAATGTATAGTTAACATTTTTATGCTCACATAAGTCTTTCTAGTGGACTTTGGCTTGATTTTTCCCTAGATTTAATGTGGTAATGTGGTAATGTGGCCAACACATTCACATTAGGTCTTGGACCCTTGTGAATTATTAAGACTTCCAGGTTGTCTTGTAAAGGTGTTGTGAAGTGTTGTAACCCACTTTCACACTTTTCGAGGACCCTTTCATCATAATTCGCTTAGATAACTCCTTTTTATTACTTACCAAGTCTTATGCCAAATTGTTGTAAAGTGTTGTAACCCACTTTCACGCTTTTCTAGACTTATCTTCACTAATTTGACCCTTTCTTATGTTTAAATAACCCTTTAATACACTTTCCTTTAAGTGTTTTTTTGAGGATATTCCCATTGGACAACATTTAATTCCCCTTAATTCTTGACACCCACTTAATTTAATTAAGTGGGACTAAGTCACCAATAGGGGCAACTTAGTCCTTTTTGGCACAAAACTCAAAATAATTTTAAATTTCTAGTGGGATTTTGTCCTCTAACCCTTGAGGTCGGCCTATGATGTGTTACTTTTAGGAAATTTCAGTAAAATTATGTATAAATAAGGGTTTTTCTCCTCATTTTTCATCTCTCCTACAATATCCTAAGTCATCAAGTATTCAAGCATCCATTCACTTAATAATTCTCAAACATTCAAGCAATCAAGCATTATCAAGTCAATCCATTAGAGCACTTCATTGCATATCTTCAGATTTCCACATCAAGGGGGTGGTAAGTTTATGACATTGCATGTTGTTTATTTATCATTCTCTTCATATTTTTTTTCATTTCTTTATCAAGGGTTTCATTACCAAAGTGGGGTTTGACCAAGGCAAACCCCTATTCTCTAACCCTCAACCATTTCCCCCTCCTTGCATGTGTGTTTGCAGACTTTTGTAGATAGATTTGTTAAAGGAATTAGTGTTGACAAGTGGTCAAGAAGTATTCAAAGTCAATAAAGTCATCATAACCCTAATTCAAGCTTGGAGAGACTTTTTACCCCATTTTTTGCAGAATCAAGTGCGGACATCTGTCATAAAAGAAAGTGCAAATCTGAGGCTACAAGATTTTGTCCCAAAATTTCTGAGATCTGCAAAAGGGCTAAGTCGCCACTACTGGTGGATTATTCCCACTTCTAGGCTTGGAAAGTGATTTTTACATTTTTGGATACCCATTTGGCAGATTTTTGTTTCGACAAAGTTTCTCGAAACTAGGACTAAGTCGCCCAGCTTGGCATAAGTGTCCCAGTCAACATTTTCAATCAATTGTTTAGGATTTCAGAATCTCCCAACATCATATTCCATATTCTAGGTGCACTTGTCTGATTCTATTATGTTATTTCATCATTTACTTGCATTTTTAGGCATTTCTGCATATCACACTGTGTTTTCAAACAAGTTGTTTTTCTTAGGTTTTGCATCATTAGATCATTTTATTTTCAGATTAGTGCATTAGGACATATTAATTAGACATAATAAATCTCATACACATTAACTTTGAGTGTAGAAAATTGCATTTTGGATCCCCTTCCTTCCCCTTTCTCCTTTTAGGTGAAAAACCCTAGAAGGAGTAAAGCAAGTGTGGGCAACCCAAAATCTTTGTCCACATTTTTGGTGAACCCAACATTTGAGAATATTTAATTTTGATTTCAAGTGCATCCTAGGTTTCATTTACATTGCATTAGAGATTGCATTGATTACATTGCATCTTAGGGTTTTTGAAATTGCATTAGTGAAAAGCTTAATTAGCTTGCATTTTTGCATTAAAAATCATGAAAGTTTTGCATTTACATACTGTCATTGCATCTGTGCATCCAAAACAAATAAAATTGCATTCAAAATTTCTAAAAAATCTCAAAAAAATCACCAGTGGGACTATATTGCCACACTGGGCGACTTAGTCCTCCTGCATATTTTGCATTGAATTTTCTGGTAATTTCTGGGTATTTTTTGTACTTTTGTTTTCTGGTATTGCATTTTTGTTTTCGTGTATAGAATTTTTGTTATTTGCATTTTCTTAGTCCTAGATTGCATTCCATTTTCACCCACCCCATCTCTTGTGGTATTTGTATGAGTGTTTGGTGCCCTATTGCTAATACTTTAGTAAGAAGAAGTTCTTGACTCATGGCATCTTGTGATAACACAATCATTGTGGACCTTGGGTTGTCTCGAGCTCCTACTCCTGTTATGGAAAATGGTGCATTAGGAATGGATACTACCACTAGTACACCTTTACCTTCACAAACAATGCATTTTGACACACAAACTAGTTTCATTCCACAAGATAAAGTCATTAACATTCATGAGGATCTAGCACATTTGCAACAAAAATTATGTCTTGAAAACATTTCAACCACTTCAATTCTTGCTATAGACAACATCCATCAAATGCTTGAAAGTGATGATGGCTTAGATGTTATGAAACAAATTGTTGAGATATACCAAAAGCATGCTTCTAACACATCTTAACCAGCAAACACTATGATTAGCCAAGGAGGATCTCACATTCCTCTTCATTCAACCATAGCATCCATACCCACTTATACCACTCCTCAAGTGATAACAACCATGCAACAAGTTAGTCATGTGACTCCTTTCATTATTCCAACTAGCATTCCTAGTTCTTTTATGGCATCGAATGTTCCATCCTCCACCACCTTCACCCCTCTTAGTGTCCCATTCACTTGTCCTAACATTACATACACTCCATCACCATTCTCTCTTCCACCTCACACCACTTACACCAATCCTCTCATTACATGACTCTTTCAAATTATTTCTTCCATACAACAACAAATATCTACCATAAACCAAAACCAACCACCTACTATGTTCGTAGTAGTCCATTATCCTTGGAAATCTTAAGAACACCGATGCCACAAGGAATTGAGATGCCTAGGTTTGAGAAGTACAGAGGTAAAGGAGATCTTACTAATCATGTCAATGCTTATACGACCTTATGCAGTGATTTTGTCCTTGACGATAAACTATTAGGCAAATTGTTTCCTAGTACTTTAAAGGACACTACTTTGGAGTGGTTTTCAAACCCACCTAATCATTCAATTAGATCATTTAATGAACTTGTTGATTCCTTTATAAGTTATTTTCAAGTCCATATGACTCCCAAAAAGACAATGGCTAATTTAATGAGATGTAAACAACATGTGGATGAAAAGGTCACTAATTTCATTTCACGCTATCAGTCATTGTATGCTTAAGTAGATGGACCAAGATCCCTGATTCACATCTCCAAAAGATGTTTATTGAAAAATTGCAAACTCAACTTCAGGATAAATTGGCCATGATGAAATTCCCTTCTTTTATGCATTTATGCACAACCCTTTGTGACTATCACAACTCAGTGCAAAATCCACTTCTAGCCGAGCTGAGAAGTCTGAACAAAACAACCAAAACAACACGCAAAACTTTAGAAAACAAAACAAAGGGTTTTTACAATTCAACCCTCCACCTCAACAACCACCTCAACCTATTAACAACCAAGTCACAACTGTTAAAGCTGCGGTCCCTTACATTTATGGAGATCCAAAATGATAGTTTACACCATTTCCAGACACCCTTCATAACACCATGACCCAACTTATACATCAACAAATGATTTCTTTACCTCCTGTTAAACCATTAGATACAACCAAATCTTTTCCTCCAACCTTCCAACCTAATGCCTATTGCCATTATCATAGACAAAATAGACATGAGAGAGAACAATGTAAGCATCTTAAACACATAGTGCAAGACCTCATTGACTTTGGCCATCTATCTATTTTAAATGGTAATACAAAAGGCAATACATCTGTTGCCCCACCCAACAAAACTTTGCAAATTTTTACCAATCCCATGCCTAAACACAATGTGTCATTCGTCAAAGCCAGTGAAACTCAAAACAATGATGTGATGATTGTTAATAAAGAGACTGAACATCCTGATACACCCGCTATTAATCCTATCGATGAAATGGTAGGAGCGATAGACGTCAACCCTCGTAAGGGCCCAACTAAGAAAAATCTTGATATTACTTTTACTTCTAAAGATATTCTTCCAAATCTTCCCGATGGTCCTCTCTACATAGCCAACCATATTTATGATAAGCCTACTAATGGGATACTCAGATCCTGCTTGTGGTGAGAATGTGATTATGGAGGAATTTTTGGTCTTTCATGATCTTTATCAAGATACCTATGACAAACCAAGAGAATGGATAAAAACACATAATGGTTTCACGTGCCCTATGATTGGATCTATCACTCTTCTGTTACAAATAAGGCCTAAGACATTTGATGTTACATTCTCTATCATTCCACAATCAAATCAGTTTCATCTGTGGCTAGGCCATCCATGGATTCGCTCAATTAAAGTTGTTCCTTTCATCATACACAAATGTTTAAACTTTCTACATGACAATGACATATTCACTATCCATCATAGTGGCTTTAACCCTTTGTCTTCTAGAGGAAATTTATCCTTAGAAGCCTTTTGGCCAGAACCCATGGAACCCTTCACACCTCACAATGATTTATTTTTCATTGCTTATTAGAAATTTAAAGTAAATCAAATTGTTGAATTGTCCCTCCGTAACCAATCCCCTTCCACTTCCATTATCCCAATCCTTGACAAGACAATGTAGCGCTTGAACCTGAACTTGCACAAGAAAAATTAGATCAACCACCCCTAAACACCTCACCTTCTTCCTTCAAACGTCCACGAGATAATGAAACCAATCTCGTCATGCCCCCTCTCATTAAATAAGTTTATAAAGTGAAAGAGAAAGTGATTGAACCATCTCCTTCGATTCCTTCCGTTCTCCCCCTTAGGAAGAAAAGGAGCCTATGGTGGATCAATCCGCCCTTACACCCACACAACTTCAAAATAGAATCAAAAGAAACCACGGTGCTAGGGAGCGTAGGCATTGACGTTGTCTCTTGGCTTGTCAAATGTAAACCGATGAAGACAAAGAAAATCAACCTCTACCTTTGACAGAAGTAATACCTTATCACCCTCCTCCTTTTGACTCACCACTAGATAGTACATTGCAATCCTCAGAACAAAATGACCAAATACAACAACTGCCACTCTTAATGCATCCTTCATTGGAAATTACCATCCGTCCTCCTGTCGTGATTAATCTTGCTGATGATGATGAGAAGATCTATAAAATAGATGAAGAGGTGCATAACAATATGAATTCTTTATTTTCCTCTTCCATGAGCTTAAATGACAAAACTCTTACACCAATTGAAGAACTTGGTACTTCCCCTAGTTTGACACTTGCAATTCTCCCTTCGGATAGTCAACTGCCCTCACAATACACTGGACATGATTGGGAGGTAGATGACCTGTTAGATGGTTGACTTGCATTCGCCTTGCTAGTTGTTTGCATTTTTCTTTTATTTTCTTTTATTTTCTTCTTTTCTATATGTGCATATAGTGTTCCCTCGTACTGTGTGTTTGGTGTTCTCTCTCTCTCTCTCTCTCTCTCTCTCTCTTTGTGCACTTCCTCTATTTGTACCTCTATTCTTCTATCTGTTGTACATTACCTTTTCACTTTTGTTTTTTGTTTCTTTTGGGGATGACACAAAGCGTAGAGATGACCCATGTATCTTGCATGTTGAACCAATCGATCCCTTTTTCTTTTTACTTTGTCTTTTCTTATGTTTTCCGTTTGGGGATGATGCAAGGCATTGAGACCAAAATGTCTCCTTCATGTTGACCCAAAAGGATTTTCATTTTATTTCACGTTCTCATTTTTCTTTTTGCTCATGTTTCTCCTTTTGGGGATGATACAAAGTGTTGAGATTGTAATGTCTCTTCCTTGTTGACCCAAAACGGATCTTATTTCCCCTTTGTTTTCATTCTCTTTGTGTCATTCTTCTAGTTCTATGTATTCAGGGAATGATGACAGTTCCGAGCTCTTTAATCAAAACACTGCAGCAACGAACATACTGACCCCAAATCCATAGATACCTTATGTGTTTGGTGTGTTCCTTTCTGGGGGGCAACCCTCCTTTCTTTTGTTTTCTTTTTCGTTTACATGATGCAGCTTTACTTAGAAACGTATGAATTGGCATAAGGGCTTTCTAAGTTGGCTCTCATGTCTTCTCTCTTGTTCACATTTTTCATTTTCTACTTTAAAGTAATTGCTCATAGAATGATGTGTAGCAATTCCTTTAAAGTGGGGGCATACATTGGCATTATTCATTTGCATTCTTTTCCTTTTGCTTGGTTCTTAGTGCAACCTTGTTACTTCATACGATGTGTTTTATCGCTTTGTGGATGACATTGGGTGTGATGTCCTTCATGAGCATGATCTCTCTTAGCATATTGCATTCCTCTTGGTGGCTTGATGCGACACACTACATCCCCTAAGTTGTGAATATTCTATTCTTTGATTGGTCCTCTCTTGGAGACATTACACATAATGTTCCCTAAGTTATAGACCTCGCATGAACTAAACAAGATTCATTTGAACTTTCTTTTTGCTTTGGTTTTACTTTTGTTCTTGGGATGCTTTCTCCTTTTGGGAAGGAGAATTCTTGGTGGAGATAGAGGAGAGAATGGGAGAGGAAGAATGCAAGAATAGGACTTGGAGAAGGAGAGGCTATCACCTTTTGGATTTGAACTTAGTTGGTAAGGTCTACCCCTTTGTAGATCTTTATTTAAGATGATGAAATATTTCTTATGTTTTGAATTTATGTGCAACTTAATGTTAGATCCTTTTGAGGTATTGCTGAAATTATGTGTTTGGTTTTGCCTTGTTGGAGTTCCACCTTGTTTTAGTTTCTCTTAATGTTTATAGCTATTTAAGGGTTAGGGTGATGAGTTATAGCATGGGTGTTTGTGTTGTGCATAGTATGTGGTGTAATTTGTTTAGGGAACCCTTGTGAATAGTGGTGGTGTGTGTAAGGGAAAGTTATGTGACCCTTAGAGCTTGGGGTGGATTGAATATCAATCCTATGGTTGGGAAGAGAGCTTGTGGCCATATTGTTTTTTTTGTTGACCTCTTCTTTTAGGTTGTACATTGAAGATGGTAATCAATGAGAAATCTGTATTCAGGATTCAAGAAAATAGAGATGAACCTTGTGAAATTAAAAAAAAAATTATAAGTTCCAAGGGTGGAGTTATGGTAAATTTATTTGTTGTGCAATGGTTCAGTTCTTGTAATACTTCATCTAGATGTGTAAATTTAAGGAAACATTGGGCATGCTTCAAGCTTTAAATATAAAAAATTAATGTTGGGGAAATGCAAACTTGATAAGTGAAATCATAGAAGTCATTTGTATAAATCTTTAAGGAAATAAAAGATTGTGTCTTGGGCATCAAAACTCCAATATTGTTTGAGAAAATTTTAATGAAGGAATTAAATCCCTATTGGGTCTAAATTAAATATTCTCTTATAGTAAGGTAAATAAAAGCATGTATTGACGATATTTACAAATCTAAATTCTAAGGAAAATTAAAAGTATAATCTTTTCCTCCTTGAATTTCCTTTCGTAATACAACTAATTAGATTTTATATTTATTCTTTCAAAAAAAATATATATGTACATAATGTATAAATATATAAATCGTACATATACATATTATTTACACAAAATACTTAAGGATTAGATATAAATAGAAATATAAATATATATTTTTATCATAGATATATTAATCTAAATACAATTAAATTAATATTTAACAATAAAAATTTTAAAGTCGAATTATACCCAAATTATCACTTTTAATATAAATAAAAATATATATAATAAACATCCAATAAATAACTTATATTAAATATGCATGTCTATTTATTTAATAAACATTCTAAGTTTTTCATTATAAAAACAAGAGACGCATTGCGTCCGATTCCTGCCGGTAACATATGTAACATGTTGTTTGTTTAAGAAAGATTTAAAGTAGTAGTCATCTTTGCATGTAATAATAATTAGATATGCGTATAAATGCATATAATTTTAAGTAATATACAAAATGTCTATGGTAGACCACTTTGGTCTATACATTGCAATTGTTATTAGATAATAGTAAATGTGATTAATAGTAAACATGTATCACTAATGCTTTGTAGTTGTTCATTTTCAAATTCTCATTTTGTTGTTGATTATAAAAGATGAACACATTCTAAGAAGACTATTTTTAGATGGCCTTCTAGGTGGTCTATTGTTAGGTTGTTAAATGTCATTAGATTGCCCGAATTTAGATTTAATATGAATGGATTAAATTTGGTAATAAGTTTGCTTTGCATATAGCCAATCTATTCATAAGATAGAAGTTGTATTTAGATTTTTATTTATTTTTCAGGCAATAATTTTGTAAACATTATAAATAAGTGCTCTTGGCATTTGTGGATCCAAAATCTACTAATTCAATAGAAATTGATTATGTCTATTTTGTTGCCCAATTGTTGTTGAAATTTTCTCTATGTTATTTGCTTATAGGAATTGAATATTGTTTAACATTTACTGAAAGTTGTCAAGTTAGTCATTGTAGCTTTGGATGCAATCACTATGTTTACCTTATAACATGTGTATGTTTTTTGAGTTAAATTAAATTGTGATAACATGTGTATGTTTTTTAAGATAAATTAAATTTTGTTTATCGAATTTTCAAACACTATATTGCAAGTTTACTCGAAGTTGGAGGATCACCTAGATGCAGTGAGTGCTAAGCAACCCATTCATACCCATGAAAGATTAGTTTTTGTGAACCATTAATGATATATGGGTCAATAAGATTGCTTCAAAAGCTATGCAATTGAGTTTATGATAAAATGTCACATAATTTTACATACTCAAGAAAACATCACATTGTTGAAAGTGAATGAGATAAGGAGTTCTCTAATGAATGATTTATAGGGCACAAAATTTGTTGAAAGTTTCATAAATAGGGTAGCCACCCCATTTTGTTTGATCTTGGGGAAAACTATATGGTTAAGCATGCTTGAGTTAGAGTAATATCAAGATGGGTAACCTACTCAAAATTCTTAACACTTCACCTTTTTGAATATTATCTAAATGCAATGAGTACCAAGTGAACCATTCATCTCATAAACAATAAGTTGTTCTCAAATATTATTAATAAAATATGAGTCAATAAGATTGAATTAATAATTAGATTTTTAAAAAACTCCAAAATTATTTTAGAAATCATAATCATTATATTTCCATAATTATAAATAACAAAATAAATAAATATGTTATTTATAATTATTATAAAAAAATTCAATATAAACTTTAGTAATTTTGACCAACTTTAATTAAGTTTGAATAATGAACTATTAGAAGTCCTATCTAAGATGCCATTGTTGGAGAGTGAAAATTGTTCTAGCTTTTTAAAGATTTTCTACACCCTCCCACGTGAATGAAAAATACTTGAAAGGTCATCATTTATTGGTATATTACATCAATAGTTAGACACTATTGAAGAATAGTGTTTGTATATGATTGAGAAAAAAAATCAAATATTATTCAAAATGCTTGCATCATGGAAATATTACTATGCATGACTATTGTCCAATAGAATTGAAGTAAAATGATTTGTTTAATATTAAAAAAAATGAAATAAATATAAACTTTAGAAAATAAAGTCAACATAATTTAATACTTTGTTTTCATTGGTTGATTTGTGTCAAATTAATAGAACTTGTTGAATCCATAAGTATACCTATCTCCGGCAGGAACTAATGAATATATTTATATATATAGAAAAACAAAAGACTAACCTAATCGAAATAATCTAAGAATTGCTTTTAAGAAAATGTATAAGGATTATCCCATAATTAAGAACTTATATTAAGTTCATTTAAAATAAATATCACGAGTTTTCTTTTTATCATATAAAAGGAAGGGAATTGATTCCCATATTCTAATAAAGGCATGTTTTTCTTTTAAAGATATAAACTAAATTTAAAGAGGGGCCGACCATGGAGGGGATTCGGCCCCCAATTCACCACGCCGTCCATGACAAAATTTGGGCTCAAATAAACCTCTTTAATAAATGATTTTAATTATATATAGAAAGTACTTAACATTGTTTAATCGAATGGTATATTCGGGTCTGTGTATGATAGAAGATAGTCTTAAAAAAAAAAAAAAGGAAAGGATATATATATATAATTTTGCAAAGAAAGGTTTTGGTATAGTTTAGGCAAGTTAATAATTTAATCACTTGAAAGTGGTGCAAGAAAAGTTTTGATTTGGGTAAAGTTACACATTGAAGGAATGAGGATTGCATTTGGGAATACATCCTTAATGTTTTAAAACCATTTTAGATTTAATACAATTGTTAATAAATGATAACGAGATTTAGATAATCATGTATTTAGTGTGTGCACCTATGTTCTGCATATTTTCATAATTGATCTTGAGTTGTTGAATTGTTATTCCAATAGTGTTTAAATGTTATTTAATATAGTTTTGATTTAATAGCTTATTTCTTGCATGTTCTCAAGATTATGGTTAAATTGTTGATTTCATTTCAAATGAATAGACATTGAATAGATAACTTGGAAAGGTAAATTAAATTCAAGCTATTTCACCACTTATGATGCATCTTTAGTATTTGAATTCTCTCAGTAAATCTCAACCTTAACTCTATTCGATCTTGAATTTGCCTTCACTAATAACTTTAGATGTCCTATTTGATTTCAATTTAATGGTATAGACAGATAATCAAGTAAAAATAACATCTTTTGGAATTAGTATCACCAAACTTGTTGTCATGAATTCTTTCTAAATATTTGAATAGTTGTCCTTAAGTAATGGCTACATTTGAATATGGTGTTTCTTTAATTGCGTTATCTCATGGGATAATGATGTACTTATATAAAATTCTAATTACTTAATTAACATAATTCTTAGTACTATTGAATAAGGATATATCAAAGGGAGTAGTGAGCACCTTGTCAACTGATGATATTATTGTTGTGATTTTCAATCACAATAATATATTCATTAGCTAGGAATTTAGACAAGATGAATATTATTAATACTAACATTATGAGTAACATCACTATTGGATTGTTAGAGTTAACAAAAATTAGTGGGATTTTTTTTTCTTTCAATAATAATAATGTAAATTTATTAGTGGTGAGTCTACAATGGGTAAAAATAACAATACTAGTAAATTTATATGTTGCTGTGAATAATGATGTTAAGTAAATTTAGAGCTATATATGAAAGGGTAATGGGAAATAAATATCAGTGTTGAGAAGGGTAATTATAATTATTACTTATTAAGAAAATAATAGTGTCAATGCTAGTTATGTTACCGAATGTAAATACAAAAGGGGATGTTAAGAATACAGGTAGATATAATGTTGATATGAATGTTACTAAAATCTATGTTACTAGGTATATTTAATATTCACCTTATCATTATTAAGTTACTGTGTTATGTGTGGTTAATAATGTTTAGTACTCATGTGCATTCATTCGAAAAAAAATTGGTGGTGTATTGTTTGGTTGCGTTATTCTGGGGCATGAAAGATATCAAATAAGGAGTTGCTTGAGGTAAAAAAGGCTTCATAAGGATGTTAGGGAGAAGGATTCTTTGGCCTTAGGGTTTCATTATAGCAAGCCTTGAAGAGTTGCGAAAGTTTGGGCATCAGGCCTCGGGCTTACCTTGTATCGCTTGCTAAAGAGAAGAGTTAACCATTTTTCAGCTAAGTCCAATTGGACTTCAGGCTTTGGGCTTGAGGCTTACCCTCTACTGCAAGAGATTAGACTTCGGGCTTCGGTCATACCTTATACTAAATGCCTCAATGAAATGAAGTATGAGTAAAATCTGAAAGGGCATTGGACATCAGGCTTCAGCGTTAAGGCTTATGCCTTAACACAAAGACAAGGATGCAAAAAACAAGAAGTCTGAATATTTATACTTGAAAAGGTTTCGAGGATCAAATATGGCATTAAGGCTTATGCCTTACCATGAATGTTAAGAAAGGGGTATGATGGAACCCTGAACCCCGACACTGAAATAGTTTTGGTGTTTGCGAGTTGGTGTTAAGGCTTATGCCTTAACATGAAACAAAGGAAGGGGTAAGATAAAACCCCAAACTCTAACACCTGAAATGGTTTCGGTGTTCATAGGTCAGATTTGAGGCTTATGCCTTAAACATCTTGTCAAGTGTATAGTAAGAAGAAAGCCCAAAGGTCAACACCCAAAAGGGTAAGTTAAAGCTTGTGAAGAAAATGTTCAGGCATCATAGTTTGGTAGGAAGTCTTATGCCTTGCCAAAGGGATGGTAAGTGGTAAGTGTTAAGGGAAAACCTTGAAACTTGAAATGACTTTGGTGTTCGCAGATTTGAACTTAAGGCTTATGCCTTAGCAATTTGTTAAGTATGCGGTAAGAAGAATGCCTGAAGGCCGACACTCGAAAGGGTTAAGTTTGGCAATGCTTGCAAAGGTTTGTTACAGGCATCGCAAGTTGATAGGTTGGCTTACACCTTAACACAAAGGCATGCGAGTGATAAAGTGGAAGAAAGAAGCTCGACATCCAACAAACTCATGCATGTTTCAAAGTGTCACGCTTTAGTGTTTCAGAGGTTGGTGTGAAGGTTTGCGATGGAGTAAAGGAAGGAAGAAGGTAATGGGTAAGGCCGATGGCCGAACCCTGATAAGTGTAAAGAGGATCGAACATCGCAGTTTGGTCTTGTTTCTTGAGGCCTTCAAAACATGTCAATCTTGAGGTAAGGGGGATTAGCGATCCTCAACCCTCGACAAGCATGACAAATGGTAGAATTTCATCGTCCTGTGGAATGCTTGCATTGACTTGGGCGGACCAATGCGAGTATGCAGGTTAGTGACACATGGCAAGAGACAATTGCTTGAATGAATGATTCACATCGTTGTTGTGAATCACTTGAAAATATATGGTTGTATTAAATCAAGTCAAACTAGATGGTTGTGTTTTAATGCAAGAAAAGTAAATGAAATACACTAGATCAAGGTGCAAATTTCAAGATCAATGGACTGCATTCAAATATCGGATTGCGCCAACGGCTAGGAAAATAGAATTATGGCACAAAAAATGATATGTTAGCTCTAGCTGCATTCTTGCAAAGGAATGGAGGAAATGGATACCACCATTAATGCAAATACTGGCTATGAAATCAAGGAGAGATCGAGCAAACAAATATTGGATTAAATGCAATAAAAACCCTAGTTGGAAAACATGAGAAAATAGCCAAGACAATAAATGAAGTCGGTGGTGTTTGGCTCAGGGAGAGATAGCTTGTCAATGAAGCTATGTGGGAAAAAGGGGGAGAAGGAAGTAGAAGGATATAGAGAAAGTAGTGGCTAGGCATGTCACTTTCTCCAAGTGGTGGAGGTTGGAATGCAAAGAATCACACTTCCATTTCAAATTTATTTTATGATTGAAGTCCCTTATTTGGGTTTCATGGAGGACAAAGGATTGTGGAGCAGAAGCAAGGGCTCAAGACCCCATCTCAGGCCTTGGAGGATATCTATGCAAGTATGAAGGTCTATATTTAGTTGATTTTATCTATATTTAGTTGATTTTAAGTATACCCACTTGGTACTTGTGTATGTATAGATGCATTTTCATGTTGGATCATATCGTGTGTATTGAGAGCATCGACTGTGTATTGTGTACATTGATTATAGTGCCTGGGTAATCTAGGGGAGTTTGTGTTTATACCCAGATTGTATCTAGGAGTGTTCCAGGCTGCAGGTAGATGATCTCATTATAAGTAAACTATACACATGATTTATTGGTAATATTGAATTCAAATGGGTAATTCTTGTTGTTGCTAAAATCTACGGCTTGGCCAACAAATTTTACTAATGAGAAGTAGTTACCATTAGAATTTTAGGCTTAAGTTTGAGATGATAAATTTTTGGGGAAGGTCCAAAACCTCTGAAGCCTATTGGCATAATATTTATGTTTTAGAATGAGATTAGAATTTTGGCTTCCTTCAACCATTCCATTGGTCTCCAGCTAAACCCTTGTTCATAAGCCATTGTATGACAATTTTAATGTTATCCCTAAATGAATAGAGCTTGGTTTTCTATGTCTTTTTTGGTCTTCAAACGCTAGTAACAATCATTTACATATAAGTGTTTGATACATAATAACTGATAAGAATAATGGGTGTTGGAATGCTCTATTTAGTAAAATTCAAGTATCACACTCATGGTATTGTTTGATAGTTATTTAGATAAATTTTTGTATCGAAATATCATCTTATTTTATTTGAATGGAAGACAATAAAGGATATTGTACTATGTGCATATAACATTTTATATGATGTGCAAGTTATTTCAATCTGTAGTTTAACCTATTGAAGATTTTAAACTATTAGTTATGTTCTCTCATTATGCAATGTTGAAATAAATTGGGTTCGATAGGCTTGAAAATTATTACCTATCATCATAATGGAGATGTTCTTTTCTGAAGATGATTATCTATCAAAATGAAGTCATTTATCTTTATTCTCATATTACTAAGGAAACCTAAATTATTTTATGAGTATAAGATACATACATGTAGCATGCAACTATATGTTATGAGATCAAGGATTTCAGTTTTGTAATTATATATGTTGAAAGAATTTAGAAGTAGAAAGCATATGTATATACACATTATATATTATATATGTGAACTTGTTTAAAGTTATACCTATAAAGAAATAGTGAATTATGAGCATACAAAACTTGACACCTATTTTTCCTGTGGCTGAGTAATCTATTTGCAAATTAACTTTATTGTATGATACATTTCTCAACAAAACAAATATTAAGTCTAGGCATTAAATTTTTGTGTTTGTGTGATGTGCATTTTTAATGAATAAACTATCTTTTTAAAATTTGTGCATCTCTTGAAAGAATTTTTAGGACGGAATAGGATCCTTAGAAAGTATGCAATATGAAATTTTAAATCTAGTATTAGATTTTCCTAACCTTGATATTCAATATATTTGGATTGGTAAGAGAGTAATATTGCAAGATTCCCTTTATTATCCTCAGCTGCATATTGATCAATAGATGTCCGATAAAGGAAATATAAGATATTATTGGGGTAAGTGCATGGATTTGTGACACAATTTTGGCTCTTAACATGCCACTTTTTTTCTAAAATCAGCAAAATTTGATTTGCACAAGAAAATGAAGATAGTTGCGCTCAAAATTTCAAGATGTAGCAAGAACAAAAGTTGAAGTGCTCTGAGTATAGTTTCTAAGCTACTATTTTTTTTTAAAATTAATGAAGATTAAGGGTCTCAAAAAAGGTGGGGGCCACTTTTTTTTAGAATTTCAACAATCCCAACAGTGAGAAATTAGCTCACACTTGTAGTTTATCCTCCCTCTTTCGGATAATTTTTTTAATGGATATATAATATTTTATGAATTTTCAAATTGGACACATCCTGAAAAGCTGAAATTTGAGCGTGCTCCCCCCTTAATTTTTTTGAAAACTAATCAAAAATTGAATTTTTTTTTCATCATGTGTAGAATGGAGTCTAGTTTCAAAAAATGTAATTTGTTTCACGTTTTGATGAACGAGTAAAAATCTATCCTAAAACTAGCACATGTTAGTTTTTGACAAAAAACGGAGGCATTTATAATAGAAGCTATGTATCAAAAACTTAATTAAATCGAAACGAAAAAGAATTATATATTTAGATAGCTAAGAGAGAGGTCAACGCTATCACGATTTTTTTATAAACTTGCATTGAAAGACATGCAAACATGATGGGGAGCACAGACGAAAATATGAGGAAATTTGGAAAATCTTGTCAATTAACATGTCCAAAGTAGGTCATTTGGTGAGTGCCAAATAACCCACTTTGAATAAAATGTAACTTTCCCCTCTATTTGGTCTACCACTCTGATAATGCCAAGAGTGCACAAAGTTGAGGTTTTCCCTTTCATACGATCTCTACCTCGTTACCCTAACTAGATAACTCTTTATCCCTTTGAACTCTCTCTCTCTCTCTCTCTCTCTCTCTCTTAGGTCTCACTCCCTCCCATGCTACCGACTACTCTCTCTCACTCCAAATCCCTCTCCCAGTTCTCATTCCCTCCCACCATACCTAGATAAATCTATCTAACCCTAACCCCATTTCTCACTCTCCCTCTCTCTCCCCTTCTAGTCTTTTTGTCTCTCTCACTCCATCTCCCTCTCTTAGGTCGTTATCTTTCTCTCTCTCTCAAGTCTCTCCCTCCTACCCCCTCTCCATCTCTTAGGTCTCTCACTCACTCCATCTATCTCTCTCCCTCCCTCTCTCTCTCCTCCCTCTGTCTCTCTCCCTCATCTCTCCGCTCTCTCTCAGGTATCTCCCTCCCCCCTCTCTCACTCTCTCACATAAAGACACACACTCCCTCTCTCACCCCTTCTATCTCTCTCCCACTCTCTCTACCTCTCTCTCAGGTGTCTCCCTCCCACCCCATCTCGCTCGCTCTCTCTCTCTCTATATATATATATATATATATATATATATCTTTCTCTCTTTCTCTCTCTCAAGTCTCTCCCTCCTAGACCCTCTCCCTCTCTCCCTCCCACTCCCTCTATCTCTCTGTGACTCTGTCTCACTCCCTCTCTTTTAGGTCTCTCCCTCCCACCTCCTCTCCCTTTCTCTCTTTATCAAGTCTCCCCTTCCTACCCCCTCCCCCTTTCACAGTAACTCCCTCTATCTCTCTCCCTCTCCCTCTCTCCCTCTCCCTCTTGCTCTCTCGCAAGTATCTCCCTTCCACCACCTCTCCCTCTCTCTCTCATGCCCTCTATCTCTCTTCCACTCTCTCTCAGGTCTCTCCCTCCCACCCTCCCTCTCTCTCTCTCTCAAATCTGTCCCTCCTACCCCCTCTCCCTCTCTCAGGTCTCTCTCTGTCTCTCTCACTCACTCCCTCTATCTCTCTCCCATGCCTCTCTCTCTCTCTCACACACACACACTCCCTCTATCTCTCTCCCTCACTCTATCTCCCTCCCACCCCTTCTCTCTCCCTCTCTCTTAGGTATCTCCCCCACCCTCTCTCTCTCTCTATCTCTCTCTCTCTCACTCCATCTCTCTCCCATACCTCTATCTTGGGGACTCCCTCTCCTTCCCACCCCTCTCCCTCTCTCAAGTCTCTCTCTCACTCCTTGTATCTCTCACATCCCTCTATCTCCCACTCCATTTCTCTTCTACTCTCTCAAGTCTCACCCTCCCACCTCCTCTCTCCCACTTGTATTCCCTCTCCCTCTCTCAGGTCTCTCCCTACCACCCTCTCTCCCTCCCCCTCTCTTAGGTTTCTCCCTCCCATCCCCTCTCCCTCCACCTCTCTCTCTCTCTCAAGTCTCTCCCTCCTACCCCCTCTCCCTCTCTCAGGTCTCTGTCTGTCTGTCTCACTCACTCCCTCTATCTATCTCCCATGCCCTCTCTCTCTCTCACTCCCTCTATCTCTCTTCCTCACTCTCTCTCCCTCTCTCTTAGGTATCTCCCTCCCATCCCTTCCATATCTCTCTATACATATATATGTATATATATATATATCTCACTCCCTCCATCTCTCTCACATCCCTCTATCTTGGGAACTCCCTCTCCTTCCCACCCCCTATCCCTCTCTCAAGTCTCTCTCTCACTCCTTGTATCTCTCACATCCCTCTATCTCCCACTCCCTCTCTCTTCTACTCTCTCAGGTCTCGCCCTCTCACCCCCTCTCTCCCACTTTTATTCCCTCTCCATCTCTCTCAGGTATCTCCCTCTCTCTTAGGTTTCTCCCTCCCACCCCCTCTCCCTCCCTCTCTCTCTCAAGTCTCTCCCTCCTACCCCCTCTCTCTCTATCTCTCCCACTTCCTCTCTCTCTCACTCCCTCTCTCCCTCTCTTAGGTATCTTCCTCCCACCCCCATCCTCTCTCTCTCTCTCTCTCTCTCTCTCTCTCTCTCCCTCTCTCCCTCTCTCTTAGGTATCTTCCTTCCACCCACACCCTCTCTCTCTCTCTCTCTCCCTCTCTCTTAGGTTTTAGGGTTTAGGGATTACGGTTTAAGGGTAGAGGGTGTAGGGTTGAGAGAGAGAGAGAGTGTAAAGGGTGAGGGTAGAGGGTAGAGGGTAAGTTTGAGGTTGAGGGGTTAGGGGTTAATTAGAGGTTTTAAGGGTTCACGATTCTGGTTTAGGGTAGAGGGTGTAGGGTTGAGAGAGAAGGGGGTTGGGGAGTTTTAGGGTTTTATGGTTTTGGGTTGGGGTTGAGGGGTAGAGGGTGATATAGGGTAGAGGTAGAGGGTAGAGGGTTAGGGTGTTGATAGAGGGTAGAGGGTTTAATGGTTTAGGGTTTAAGGTTTAAGGGTTTAGGGTTTGGGGTTTAAGGTTTTAGGGTTTAGGGTTTAGGGTCTATGGTTTAAGGGTAGAAGGGTGTAAGGTTGAGAGAGAGAGGGGGTTGAGGTTTAATGGTTTTAGGGTTTAAGGGTTTAGAGGGTTGGGGGGTAGAGAGAGAGAGAGAGAGAGAGAGAGAGAGAGAGAGAGAGAGAGAGAGAGAGAGAGAGAGAGAGAGAGAGAGAGAGAGAGAGAGAGAGAGAGAGAGAGAGTTGAGGTTTAGGTTTGAGGGGTAGAGGGTAGGGTTAAGGGTAGAGGATAGAATTAGAAGGTAGAGGGGTAGAGGGATTGAGGGTTGAGGTTGATGGTTAAGGGTAGATGGTAGGGTTTAAGGGTTTAGGGTTTGGGGTTTATGGTTTAACCATTGAGGGTTTAGGAGTAGAGGTTGAGGTAAGAGGTTAGAGGGTAGAGGTGGGAGTGGGGTAGAGGGTAGAGGTAGAGGGTGTAGGGTTGAGGAGAGGGGGTTGATGATTTAAGAGTTTAGGGTTTAGGGTTCTGATTGTAAGGAGTAGAGGTGTAGGGTTGAGAGAGAGAGGGGTTAAGGGTTTAGGGTTGAGGGTAGAGGTTAGAGGTAGAGGGTTGAGGGTAGAGGGTAGAGAGTTGAGGTAGAGATTATAGGGTAGAGGTTGAGAGTAGAGGGTGTAGGGTTGAGAGAGATAGATGGGGGTGTTGAGGGTTTAGGGTTTAGGGTTGAGGTTGAGGTTGAGGGTTGAGGTTGAGGTTGAGGGTTGAGGGGTTGAGAGAGGGTTAGGGTTTTAGGGTTGAGGGAAAGAGTGTTAAAGGGTAGAATTAGGCGTTAGGGTTTAGGGTTTAGGGTTAAGGTTTAAAAAGGTTGAGGGTGGAGGGTAGAGGGTTGAGGGTAGATGGTATAGGGTAGAGGGTTGAGGGTTGAGGGTAGAGTGTTTAGGGTTGAGAGAGAGAGAGAGGGGGGTTGAGGGTTTAAGGGTAAAGGGTTTAGGGTTGAGAGAGAGAGAAAAGTAGGTTGATGGTTTTATGTTTTACGGTTTACGGTTTAAGAGTTGAGGGTAGAGGGTTTAAGGGTTTTAGGGTTTAAGGGTCGAGGGTTGAGGGTAGCAGGTTTAAGGGCCAAGGTTTGATGGTAGAGGGTAGAGGGTTAAGAGAGAGAGGGGGGGATTGAGGGTTTTAGGGTTTTACAGTTTAGGGTTTAGGGTTTAAGGGTAGAGGGTGTAGGGTTTAGAGAGAGAGAGGGGGGTTGATGGTTTAAGGGTTTTAGGTTTTAAGGGTTGAGGGTAGAGGATAGAGGATAGAGGGTAGAGGGTAGAGGGTAGAGGGTAGAGAGAGATAAAGAGAGAGGGTTGAGGGTTTTAGATTTGAGGGTAGAGGGTAGAGGGTAGAGGGTAGAGGGTAGAGGGTTGAGGGTTAAGGGTAGATGGTAGAGGGTTTAAGGGTTTAGGGTTTATGGTTTAAGCATTGAGGATTTAGGGAGTTAGGGTTGAGGTTGAGGGTAGAGGGTAGAAGCGAGAGAGGTTAGAGGTGTAGGGTTGAGAGAGAGAGAGGGGGTTGATGGTTTAAGGGTTTTAGGGTTTAGGGTTTAAGGGTAGAGGGTGTAGGGTTGAGAGAGAGGGATAAATGAGGGGTTGAGGGTTTTAGGGTTTTAGGGTTTACAGTTTACGGTTTAAGGGTAGAGGGTGTAGGGTTGAGAGAGAGAAATAGATAGGGGGTTGAGGGTTTAAGCTTTACAATTTAAGGCTAGAGGGTGTAGGGTTGAGAGAGAGAGGGTGTAGGGTTTAGGGTTGAGGGTAGAGGGTTTAAGGATTAAGAGAGAGAGAGGGTTGATGGTTTTAGGGTTGATGGTTTAAGGGTTTATGATTTACAGTTTAAGGGTAGAGGGTAGACAAATTTATTTCACTCCAACCCCTCTCCCATTGTGAGGTCTTTCCCCCCACCCTAACTGGATAACTCTTTATCCCTCAAGTATTTATCGCTCTCAGGTCTCAGTCCCTACCACAGTACTAGGACTAATCTCTCACTCATATCCCCTCTCCCTCTATCTCAAGTCTCACTCCCTTCCTCTTTATATTATGAAAGCATTTCAAAGCACCAAATTTGGCGAGCGCCAAATGTGTTTTACCTTGAAACGGTAAAATAGGGGTTGACCTCATGATTTAGGCCCACATGCTTCTGCTTTTGTCTGGTTCAACACTTTATCCATCATAGAAACACCTTTTTTATGCAGTTGACTCCCTGTTGTACCAATCTATGCTTGATCCATCACCTTTTTGCCACCAATTTGCATGCCAGACAACGTAGATGAAGACATTTTGAAGTTTCTACATCATTTTGCGTTATCTCAGGTAATATATTCATTTTGGTAATATTGAAATGTTTATATTTAGTATGTTTGTTTATTTTTGACAATAATCTAAATTCCTTTAATGATTTTATTAATCATAACAATTGGACATAGAATTCAACATTGAATTAGATGGGAGTTGCATAAAAAGTTTAATTTTTATGAGTTTGAAGAAAAAAATGAAAAACATGACATAATTTAGATGAATTCATGTTTAAACTTATATAAATGACATCAACTTAACACAAATTTGCTTATGAATTCTATTTGCATTGCTTATAGTAGTCCATTTCCTAGCATGCTTAGATAAACGAATTCAACTTAACACAAGTTTTTTTGTTTTGTTTTGACAATTTATAGACCATTCATTTGATGATTTTATTAATCTTCATTGTTACACATAGAATTGAACATTAAATTCATTATTACTGATGGCTGTGGGAAAAAAATTATTTTCAACTAATTGGAAAACCTAAGAGCTTTCATCAATGTTAATGTGCAATTTTCCATTAATTTTTTTGTGCCATAAAAAAATCACCTTCATCATGTGCTTAGATAATTTAAAGTGACTCAAGACATAGTTGGTTTAATGCAAGTTTCCATTCATTCATACCATTTACCATTCTAAGAAAAAAAAAGGGAAAATAAGCATAAAATTCTCTAGTTTCCAAAGGTGGCAACAACTTATACCCTGGGTTTGACACAAGTCTTTGCTCCTAAGAACTTTTCCACACTCCAAATACTCCCCTCAAACCCTTCTTAACATTGATGAATGCTTACATGAAGCAATTTTGTACAAATCTGATGTCAAACAAGGAAGTAACTTGTCTCCAACCTCAAATTAAACCAATTCAAACCCTCTTTCAGATTTCATGACCTTTGCTTTCCTATCTTCCACAAAGTCACCTATTCTTCCTTATAGGTTTTCAATAGAGGTTTCTTGACCTCAAAACACCATTAGGTTTCTTTGGAACAACTTTGACAAAACAAAGCACCTACGCTATCCTAGACCACAAATTAGGTCACTTATACAAAGGGGCCCTATTGGAAACCCCTCCTCAAGCCCAAAAATAAATGGGGTAGAAACAACCAATCAACAAAACCTCTAATTTCACCATTTATTTGCAGTGACACACTTTCCAAGGCATCTAAACAAGAAACCCTCATTTTAGGCAATTTACATGGGGGTTTATTGAAAAACTATATCCTAGACCTTCTCTAGCCCAACCACCACTTCAAACACCCTTAATTATGTTTGCATATGTTTATAAGTCATTCTCTAGCCTCTATCATCAATAATTCACCAAACCCTAGTTCAAAACCTCCATTTTCAAGCAAAAATTGCACAAAAACCTTTAGGACAACAACTCAAAAAGCCTTCAAAAATCTTCCTTGCTCCAATGAACCATGTAAAAACCTAAATAATTCCCTAGTGAGCCATTCCACTGAGTTACATAACAAATCAGTAGGTGGAATGGCTTAAAATGTCATTTTCATACAATCAAAACCCTTAAAATAGGGTATACAGACCGATCCTCTTTAATTTGTCTCTAAAATGCACAAAAATAATTGAAATCAATCTAAACCAAGTCTAAAATTATGTTAGGCCTTCTTCCCACAAGATTCACTCCATGAAAGATAAAAAATTTCCTGTACATAACCGTACAGATCAAAGAAACTTCAAATTTTCTAGAAAATACACAAAAATAGGGGGTGTTTCAATTACTTCTCTTCTCAAAATAACATGCCAACCTATCGCTTCGAGTTCACAAGAATTTCTTAAAGGTTATTTTTGTCAAACAGATTGCACCTGAATGCTTGAATAGTTAAATCCAGGAATTTGTTGAAACATTGGATCAAACCCAGGTTGTGGGTGACCTATAATGAGATTGAACCTCCGGATTATAGGCCGGCTTCCTATAAGATTCTTAAATTAATAACTGGTAACTTGCTGGAAAAGGGATAGAAGTATGTAAAAATGTACAAAAAACTGTAAATTAAAGGTGATGCACCTGATTGGAAATCTAATTGCAACCTAACTCACAAATAATCACTCAACACTTTAATTCGCACAACCTGATTTGATAGCTTAATCACTTGAATGCTTTAAACAAAGGCTTTGATTTAATGCAATATTGAGGCAAAACAAGGTTTTCACGACTAAATTGATTAATCAAGTACATGCACAGTGTATAACTAGTGAACTTAAACTAAATTGCATACAGATATGTGAAAAAGACAAAAAATCATAGGTTTCAGAACTGAAAACACAGTAATTTCTCAATCAAATTCCTCACAATAACGATGCCTAAAACTTGGAAGGAAAATTTGAAAATACTAAAAATTAGAAGGAATCCTTTGCAAATCACAAACTAATGAACCTGTAAAACGCTGCTGTATTAATCTGAAAACTGAAACTGAGTTACAAGATGATTGACTTTGCAGAATGCAAAGGCTGAATAGCAAGAACTAGTGGAAAAAAGATAAACTTTTTCCAATATATACAATGAGAATGCACTTCAAAGTGCATGAACATGAAACTAAAAGTCAATTTCAATGAGAAAATGATAATTCCAAGGTGAAATCCGAGAAAATATAAATATCCCTAAAAAGAAGGCTCAAACTCATGCGAAAATGAGTGAACTCGGGTTCTAACTATCTATCAACTTGTAACTAAACTGTAAAGCACTCAAACTGCATTGAAAATCCTTGAAAAAGTGGGTCAAAACATGTAATAGCTACCTCATCTTTATCAACTTGCCCATGATAACTGAAAGTCTATTCTTGCATGATAAATCTTCAGTTGAGGCTATAGTTCTAACTCAGCCTTACATAATGTTCTCTATTTGCATTTTAAGAGGACTAAATTAATTAAATGATTTATAGCATATCATTTAATTAATCAGCTTACATTGATTAATGCAAATAATAGAAGAATAGCTCTCTTGCAAAATTGAAAGTATTACTCACTTCTCATGGCTTTATACACACTTAGCATATATCTCACAATATGAATTCTCCATCAATAAATATTGGCAACCACCATGCCATATTGTAAATATTTGAAAATAGTCAACCACCATCACCATGCATATTATAAACATTTGATAATTGATAATGGTCGACCAACATGCATAAGTCGACTTGACTTAAAAATTAAAATCATGAGCAAAAATAAAACATCATGATTTTGTTTTATTCTTCAAAGATTCCATCCAAAGTCACCGTGAATAGAGAAAAAAAAGAAAAACCCTAATCATTTCGCATCTTTCACTTGTCTCTTGAAGAAATTTTGAGAGAAACTCTTGTTGCATTGGCCGCCATGAAGTAGGGTTCATACTGAATTTGTTCACCATTTCGAGCTACTTTCTAGGCCGAATCTTACTGATTTTCACAAGGTAAGTTCACTTTTAGCATTTGGAGGTACCTTAACTCCATTGCATAACTTTTCTTGTAGCTTTTTCTGATACATCTTTGGTTTTTTGTAAATGGCCTCTTGTTCTATGGCAGCAATGGATGCCTTGTGAGAGCACGATTTGAATTGATAAATAGATGCTATGAAAGGACTTCTGGAAGATTTATTCCATGACAGCTTTGGTAAGTCTAATTTCTCCCATTTTGTATATATCTTCAGCCTCTTTCTGGCCACGCCCTCCATTATTCTGATACATTTATTCTGTTGATATTATCCATACTGCTTGAACCATGACTGTAGACTTAGATTGTAAGTTGATAGGAGAAATATTAAAAGGGATTTCGTGGTATTCATTTTCCTGAGAATTTCAATTCCAGTGGCATAAGTTCGGCCTATGAAAGGCATTTCACTCTTCTTTTGTTTTCTAAACAAACCCACACATGGGTATCTCTTATTTGGAGAAAAATTGCAAAAAACCCTTATGTGGGCTTGACCCAGAACAATAAAATACAAGTATCTAGTAACTGAAAGAAATTTATGAGCGCCCTTCATTATCTTCTCCGTGTGTTTCTCTTTACTGCCTTTGGTCATGGCCTAAACAATCTTCATCTGGGTATTCACGATTCCTTGCAAACTCAAAGGATTCATCTGAAATTTACATGCCTTTTTAATATTCTGGAAACTCTCATGTGACCTTTGATGGAATCTTTAACCCTGCACTTCTTAATCTGCCATGAGGGTTTTTATAAAACACACAAAAGAATAAAAAAAAAAAAAGGGTTAGAGACCCCTATTTTCATGTAAGCTCGAAATTTGGCTTCACAAAACTCTCTTTAGTTGCACATTTGAACAAATAGTATTGGTGTAAAAGTTGAAAACAGTGACAAACTTGTGTGATATTGCTTGAAACCTTTCCTTTCCTTTCCTAAAGCAAAGCGTTGTCACCGTTTTCATATTCTACAACTGCTTCTTTTATTTTCTATTATTATGGGCTATTGGTATGAGATTGCCAATCTATTCATTGACTTACAAGAATGCCATCAGTTTCATCATGGTATCGTGCTCTAACTATTGCATTATGCCATAGATTCTTATATTTATGCTCTTCCTTTTAAATATGCTATCTCTTGAAAGTAACAAGTCAGGGAACAATACTTTACTCCATGATTGCTCCCATTTGGAAATGCTATTATTATTATAGATACATCATTTATTCCTGAGAGCACACTTGTTTCTGCAACACTGTTATTGATGCTCTTCATCACACTGTCACACTGTATTGTTGTTTATAGCACTTTAGATCCTTGCATCATATCATTTTCGTAATGCATATGAGTCTTTAAATTTCATGTACTTATGGTGGCTGATCATGAGTACTATTTGCTGCTCCTAAGATTTCATGTATGCTTCACGTATGTGACTGTCCTCCATGATGATGCTGTTACAAATTACTCATCTGTCAATTATTTATAGAAAAACTTGCATTGTTGTCATTTCCTGTGTTGATTGTACCTCGTGTTAGAGACTATCAGTTGATTCCATCCATGATTTTATATTCTCATGGTCAATTCATTGCCACACTTTGACAACAATCTCACTTCCCTTCAGAACGATGAGATTACACCTGGAAAACAACATTATGATTGCCATTTTGATATGGCTGCCTTTAAACTCTTTGATACGACTATCATGTTTTGCTTCCCAACCCTACCAAGCTATAAAATATATCAGATCAAAGTGAAGGAATTTACATTGCTAAGGAAAGCTTCAAGCTTGTCTACTCTTTCCTTCAAAAAGACTGTCCATTAGTCTTGAATATGGATTGTGTTTGTCATTATGATGGCTATCCTTTGCATTGAAATTCACAATGAAATGGCCTTGTATCTTTTATGCAGCACTATCCTCTTGAATGAATGTTGTTCTGTGCTTTGTAGTTGTAAGAAACAAATTAAATTGCTGAATGCTCTGCTTTCCCTTCAGTATAAAGGGGCTCAATGCCTCATCAAAATGTGAATATAAAGAAAAGGTAGAGCTAAAACAAGAAATGATAAATGCAATCAATTCTCTCTTAATATATTTCTTTAACTGTTCCTTCGAATGAGGATAAAAAGATAATTGCTCAATCTGTTTTACCATGCTGAATTAGACTTCTTGATGACAGTCCTAGATGATGACTATTTCTTTGATGCTTAAATAACTCTCATATATGATGTGAATGAGAGGTGTCCTTTTGATATGTCAGGTTCAACCCTTGTGGGAGCCCATTTTGCTCCACATATCTGATGAAAATAATCACAAACATGATGAACCTGTTCCTACACATTGAAACAAACATGTTAGCAAAATAAAAGAAGCTAAAAGCTTTTCTCTCAAGTTTTATGCCTTTGAAATATGAAATCATCTGGTGAATTATTGATTACATGTACGTTACATTCATGTTGGTAGCGTAGACATGAATTAGAATGTAATTCATTATTGCTTAGAGTAAATCTCTAACGTCATTCTTTTACAAACTTGCAGGTTCATAGAGCGTGAAAACGAGGCTATAGCAACTTGGAGACACGACGACTGAAGACATCAAGCGAAAGTGATTCATCATCGCAGGCAATGATGAATTGCTTCTCTTCTTTGTGTTTATGTTATCTTTAGTAGTGTAGCTTTCATTAAATTTTTTATTCATCATTTGATTATCATAATCAAATTCAGTTACTCTTGCGGCTTGTGTGAGATTTCAATATTTTCACAAAATGAATAAAAAGCATTATTATGCAAAATTTTCAATTTTCTATTTCAAATACTTGCACAATAAAACTGTAATTCAGATGTAATCTGATCTCTATGATGATCAATGAATACTTTATCAACAAAACTTGAATTTTTTTGTACCTATCAATGATAAATTCGATTCAGCTCTACCCGTTTGAGCTTGTAGTGAAAAATAGGTAACAGTTATATAACCACATTCAATAGTTGCAATTGATTTTCAAACCCAAATGACCGTTGTGTTTCTCTCTTTACAACTTTTACATTTTCCATTGACAACTCTTCAACATTTTTTGCAATTTTTGTAATTTTGACATAATTGACCCCTAACTCACTCTAACCACCCCAAAACATTAGAAGTTGTCTAATTAGACCTTATTCAACATAAGAACATGAATCCAAATAAGAAAAATACCATTTTACCCTCCTTGACAACTTTTGTCTAAATTGACAACTTTTTGACATGATTTGCAACTTTTACATTTGTTGCCCAAAATGACTCAAATAACCACAAAATGCAATGTAATTAGTGGTATAGATATTTTTGAAAAAATGAGTTACAAGTACTTTTCTTGTGGTATGGAGGTAGATGTACATGTGTGAAAAATGTTGTAGCATATAGACATGTTTGATAATTCCAAACAACTCGCTGCCTTCTCATACAATGCTTTGGTGTGTTCAATAAAATTCAATGTAATCAACGTTATCAATCTGTTTCATAAAATGCATTGCTTACTTTTGTTCTATGTGTGATTGTGAACATGTATCATTCAACGTCATGCCAAGGAAACAACCAAAGCCTCTAACAATGGAAGAACATACAATAAAAAATGCAAGGAGAAGAGAATAAAAAATTGTAGCTCGTGAAGCAAATGAATTGTAGCCCATACAACCAGAAATTCCTGTGCAATCTACGAGAGATGTACAATTGGAAAAACAAAGGGAACAAATGAATAAAGTTCGTGGAAGGACACAAATGGATCCCCAAGTTGGAGGCACATCATAAACCATAGGTGAAGTTCAATGCATATCTCCAGTTGAAGAGACACCATCAACAACATTGCGTTTCGAAAGTACATCAACAAACATGCCTCTATTTGAAGTCACTCCACAAATGACATCTCAAGTTGGAGGTACAACATCATTTACATGTCAATCTCAAGGTATGCCATCAATTGCACCTCCAATTGAAGGTACATGATCTATCCTCAATGTTGTTGACATTCCTAACGTTGACACAAATTTACATTTGAGAACTCCTCCTAGAGTTTTGCATAGAAAACCTAAAATTTTGATTGATATTGATTCCAATGTTTTGAAATGGATGCCTGATAAGATGTCAAAACGTACATGTCAAAGATCTGCACAGAGGATATGGAGTTTATTTTTTGAGAAGCTAAGTGAGGGTGGAAGATGCCAACTATTTGTTGAAATGATAAGGCAACTCAAATTGAGGCCCACCATGAAAGCTCTTGGGCTAAGAGTTTTTAATGAATCAAGTGAAAATTCCATTGTAAAAAAGTTGATGAGTGCATATGAGAGCATGGGTTTTACCTCACGCACTTGATGAGCCACAAGACATGTGATGACAACACTGTTAAGCAATTAAACAAGGAACAAGGTGAACCTTACAAAGATAAGTAAGTATTTGAAAATAACTAGATCATCTCTAATGAGAGCCAAAGGAAGGTGTGAAAGATTGGAGGATCCAAATAGCAATGAGTTATGGGCATTCTCAGATAGAGTGCCATGGAAAGATAAAAGAATTGCTCAAGGATTGAGATATTTAATAGTAGATTATTGGAAGGATAACACAAGGGCCTTTCCTAATCAAATAGATGTTGTAAGAAGGAGAATTGAGGCCAATGAAGAGGGTACATATTATTACCTGTGTCATTGTATTGAGGCCAAAAATAAATTGGAGGCCCTAGTTATAGATGGAGAAAACATAGAATATCCTACATGTTCGGTGGTTGTTACTGGAACATGGCTTAGGAGGTACCCAGTTAAGAATGTTTCAGTTTGATTGTTTGAGGACTTTGACATGCATCAAAAGATTCTTCACTACTCGAACCTTGTCGTCACCACCAACATTCATTTGATCAAATATAAGGGCAGAATTGCAAACAAGAACTCGTGGAAAGTGCGTGAGTCTAACCATGAGGCAATACTTGACACAATAAAGAGTAGAGCAGACTCAGATGGTTCCCTGGATTGATTTGTAAGTATGCACATTGAATTTGTAAAGTCATATACATTTAGGACTGTCATTGATGGATTTGTGACTATAGGTTATACTTAAGTTTGTCAACTTAAGAAAAGAACAACATCGGTTGTTGCTGCAAGTGTTCAATATTATGAGAAACATCAGTTGCTGGTGCAATTTTTGGTTCTCAATCTTCTCTTTCTTTTCCATTTCATAGATTTCTCGGATTATTAAATGCTCCATGTTTTATGTTGAGGGTGTCAGTGATATATTTGAAATCTATACGTATGATCATCGGGAGATGAGAAAGTAAGGAAAGATGGGCCACATCACGATTGTAGGACCTTCAATCGATCTACTTACAACATGCATGAAGGTGATAATAGATCTTGTCAGAAGGTGTATGTCTGACATTATTCAATTATTGGTCTTTTAATGATTTTTATGAGTCCATGTCTGAAATTGTTAGGCTTTTGCAGGATTGTTGTGGACCAAATTCCAGTGACAGTACACAACCTTGGAGAGGCTACTGCTCATGTGTTTCCAAGGGAGTAGGGGAAGTACATGTTTTGAAGAATTTTGGAATGTAAATAATTGGGCCACCTGAGGTGGATTGGAGAAAAGAAACTGGGCAACAACTCCTTTTGTTTCTTCTTGTACACTATATTTCATGATGTGGGTTGCAAATGGGAGGATTATTTCCCTGCATGTATTGCTACAAATATTGAGAAATGGGAGGATTTTCAAGATGTTCTTTCGTCACTATTGTAATATTTGTTATTGACTTAGTGTATTTTTTGATATACAAAAATTATGAGAAATTAATACATGTAAATGTGTATACTCCTTAATATATGCCTCGATTAAATGTGTATATAGTACATTTAAAGTTAGTTGTAATTGTTTATGGTTTACATTTAAAGTTGTCATTGGAAGTTTAAATTTTAGTTGGATCGGTTTGATGGTTAGTTTTGGTTGTGGGAGGTTAAATACAACCTCTTGGGTCAATGAGAAAGTTTGTTGATCATTTTTGAGGAAGAAATCAATAAAAACTCACTTTTTTGTGTTGTTTTTTGAAAATTTGCTTCTCTCTTGCTATGTACAGTTCTGTATAGCTTGTATTCAATCCAAATTGCATCTAATTTGAAGGATATATGTGTTAGCTTCATTTTGGATTTTGAGTGAAGTAATTTCATTGTGTTTTAAGAATTTTATTGCAATTTTACTCAAAGCGGGTTTGTACAGTCAAGATCATCACTTGTAGATTATTTATCAAAACCAATAATCATCCATCATTTCAAACACCCTTTAATCCCTCACAAAACATATCCCAAGACACCATATGGTTACTTTGGACCAACTCCTCAATTCATGGCTTCTACGTTGTCCCAAACTGGCCAATTAGGCCACATTTACAAAACAATTGTACTCTAAAGTAACAACCAACCACAAACACCTGTGGAAAATCCTTTGTCTACTTATAAATCTTCAAAATCCACTATTTTTAATCAGAGAAGTGCCCTCTAACACCATTAACCATAAAACCCTCAATTTTGCTTGTTTTAGGGAGGGTTTATTGAAAGTCCTACTCCCACAACTTCTCTCACCTTGCCAAAGCATCAAACATGCCTCAAATGATCTGCACAAGCTTAAAACACCCTCAAAATCTGCTGCCCCAAGGGTTTACTACAATTACCCACCTTAAACCATTAAATTTTACCAAAAACTCACAAATTTGACAACTAGGGTATCATTCCCATACTCACAAATGATCTTCCCTGCTCCAAACCTTAACATCTACACCAAGTTTCATCCTAATGGACTGATTCCACCGAGCCACAATGACCATTTTCCATCCTAGTTTGCATTTTTGCAACTTTTCAACATTGCACTTTTGCAATTTCACATCATTTTGACAAATGTGCAACAAGAACTCCTAAATGACCCCAAAACCAACAAAAATGACTTATTACATTATAAATTGGGCTAATATGACCTTATTGAATGACAAACAAGACTCTAACACCTAAACACCAACTTTAGACTCAACTTAACCAAATTTTCACAATAACCTTGGTGCCCCTGCACCACTTAGCCTATAAAAGGAAGCTCATCACCTCCATTTTTAACATGCACAAGAGCTATCATACTTACATGCTGCTTAAATCTCATATCAATTATCCAAAAGTGTGTCTTTGTCTTTGCATCATCATCATCATAGCATTAACATGATCATTTTCATTGCATTCTCATTAGCATAGCATAGCAATCTCCTTAGCATTGTAGTTTCAACTACTTCATTGTAGAATCATATCCTCATCTCCATCTTACTATCATGAATAACTTCATCAATCTCATATCCATAGCTTGCATTGTAGAAACAATTCACATTGTGGTGCAACACACCATAGGTTTCATGATGTAAAAGAAGGTTAGGTGTTAAGCTTTGTTTGGTTTTGTGTTAATCTAATGTATTAAGGTCTTTTAAGACCACTTGTCATGTTTTGTCATGTTTTTGAGTCACTTGGTAATAAGTTGTGAAAAGTTGTCATTTTGCAAAAAAGTTGCAAAAAGTTGTTATGCAATGTTGCATTTTTGATGTAAAGGGAAGTTGAACTCGTGTGACCAAACTAACTATTCCAACACATCCGAGTGGGTATGGTTATGCTAGGCATGGTTCTCTTTCGCACCCAAACGTGCCAAATCGCTCTGAGCTACGTTCAATTGGCTGAATCCCTTAAGAGTCTGAAGTGCAAAATGGTTGTAAACTTCAGCATGCCATTAGACACTATGATGCTTAGAAACTTCTCGTCTAATTCTATGGGCTCGCGTTGGGCCCCTATACAATAACCTCTCTCAGTTTTTGCTATCTCGGAGGCGTTTTCCCCTGGTGGCAAGTTTTCGCTTGGGGAAAAAGTTGTCAAATGCAAGTAGTGCAAAGTTGCAAAGTGATGTAGCTTTTGTTCTGCAACTCGTGTGACCAAACTAATTGTTCCAACACATTTGAGTGGGTACATTTACACTAGGCATGGTCCTTTTTCGCATCCAAACGTGTTGAATCACTCTGAGCTATGTTCAATCGGCTGAATCCCTTAAGAGTCTGAAGTGCAAAATGGCTGCAAACTTCAACATGCCATTAATCAGACACCATGACACTTAGAAAATTCTCGTCTGAGCCTATGAGATTGCGTTGGGACCCTCTACAATAACCTCTCTCAGTTTTTGCTATCTCAAAGAAGTTTTCTCGTGGTGGCAAGTTTCCTCTTGGGGAAAAAAGTTGTCAAATGCAAGTAGTGCAAAGTTACAAAGTGGTGTAGCTTTCGTTCTGCAACTTGTACGACCAAATTAACTATTCCAACGCATCTGAGTGGGTATATTTATGCTAGGAATGGTCCTCTTTTGCACCCAAACGCGTCGAATCACTCCGAGCTATGTTCAACCTGATGAATCCCTTAAGAGTTCGAAGTGCAAAATGACTACAAACTTCAACATGCCATTAATCAGACATGGTGATGCTTAGAAAAAGTTTAAGTCTATGGGATTACATTGGTCCCCTCTACAATAATCTCTCTCAGTTTTCGCTATCTCGAAAACATTTTCCTGTGGTGGCGAGTTTTTGATTGGGGAAAAAGTTGTCAAATGCAAGTAGTGCAAAGTTGCAAAGTGACACAACTTTCGTTCTGCAACTCATGTGACCAAACTAACTATTCCAATGCATCCAAGTGGGTAAATTTACGCTAGGAATGGTCCTCTTTTGCACCCAAACACGCCGAATAGCTTTGAGCTACGTTCAACTGACTGAATCCCTTTAGAGTCTGAAGTGCAAAATGGCTGAAAACTTTAGCATGTCGTTACTTAGAAAACGTGATGCTTATAAACTTATCTTCTAATCCTATGTGATCGTGTTGTACCCCTCTACAATAACCTCTCTCATTTTTTGCTATCTCAGAGGCATTTTTCCGTGGTGGCGAGTTTTCACTAGGGGAAAAAGTTGTCAAATGCAAGTAGTGCAAAGTTGCGAAGTGGTGCAACTTTCGTTCTGCAACTCGTGTGACCAAAATAACTGTTCCAACACATTAGAGTGAGTAATTTTATGCTAGGCATGGTCCTCTTTCACACCCAAATGTGTCGAATCCCTTCGAGCTACGTTCAACCGACTGAATCCCTTAAGAGTCTGAAGTGCAAAATGGTTGCAAACTTCAACATGCCATTACTCGGACACGGTGATGCTTAGAAACTTCTTGTCTAAGCCCATGGGATTGCGTTGGGTTCTTCTATAATAACCTCTCTTGGTTTTTGCTATTTCAGAGGCATTTTCCAGTGGTGGCGAGTTTTCGTTTAGGGAAAAAGGTTTCAAATGCAAGTAGTGCAAAGTTGCAAAGTGGTGCAACTTTCGTTCTGCAACTCAAGTGACCAAACTAACTATTCCAACACATCTAAGTGGGTACATTTACACTAGGCATGGTCCTTTTTTGCACCAAACATGCTAAATTGCTCCGAGCTACATTCAACCAATTGAATCCCTTGAGAGTTTGAAGTGCAAAATGGCTGCAAACTTCAGCATGTCATTACTTGGACAATGTGACACTTAGAAACTTCTCATCTAAGCCTATGGGATCACATTGGACCCGTCTACAATAACCTCTCTCAGATTTCACTATCTCAGAGGCGTTTTCCAGTGGTGGTGAGTTTTCAATTGGGGAAAAAGTTGTCAAATGCAAGTAGTGCAAAGTTGCAAAGTGGTGCAATTTTTGTTTTGCAACTTGTGTGACCAAATTAACTATTCCAACATGTCCGAGTGGGTACGTTTACACTAGGCATAGTCCTCTTTCACACCCAAACATGTCGAATCGCTTCGAGCTACGATCAACCAATTGAATCCCTTAAGAGTCTTAAGTGCAAAATGGCTGTAAAATTCAACATGCCATTAATCGGACACTGTGATGCTTAGAAACTTCTCGTCTAATCCTAGGGGATCACATTGGGCCCCTCTACAATAACGTCTCTTAGTTTTCACTATTTTGAAGGAATTTTCTCATGGTGGCAATTTTTCGCTTGGGGAAAAAGTTGTCAAATGCAAGTAGTGCAAAGTGGTGCAACTTTCGTTCTATAGCTCATGTGACCAAACTAACTGTTCCAACACATTTGAGTGGGTAGGTTTATGCTAGACATGGTCCTCTTTCACACCCAAACGCGTTGAATCACTTTGAGCTACATTCAACTGGCTGAATCCCTTAAGAGTCTGAAATGCAAAATGGTTGCAAACTTTAGCATGTCGTTACTCAGACACTGTGATGCTTAGAAATTTCTCGTCTGAGCTTATGGGATCGTGTTGTGCCCCTCTATAATAACCTCTCTCATTTTTCACTATCTTGGAGGTTTTTTTCTCGTGGTGATGAAATTTTGCTTGGAAAAAAGTTGTCAAATGCAAGTAGTGCCAAGTTGCAAAGTGGTGCAACTTTCATTCTGTAACTCGTGTGACCAAACTAACTATTCCAATGCATCTGAGTGGGTATGTTTACACTAGGCATGGTATTCTTTCGCACCCAAATGCGCTGAATCGCTCCAGTCTACGTTCAACTGACAGAATCCCTTAAGAGTCTGAAGTGCAAAATGGCTACAAACTTTAGCATGCCATTACTCAGACACTGTGACACTCTGGATCACTTTTGCACGCCTTCAAAAGGCTCTTAAAAAGGTGTTTACAAAATATTTCTTGACTGCCCCCTCAGTTACTAAGACTTTACAACATCATGACTCTTGAACTTCCTAATTTTTTACAACTTCTTGCAATTTTGCAAATTTGCAAATTTTTCATCTTTTGCAACAAACACAATTTTTTGCAAATTGTCCTCCTAGAAACCTAAAGATGATTTAAATACATTTAAAATGACCTCATTGTGACCTTTTTACATGTATTCCATGGTGAAGATTCAAACTTTACATAATTACCTATTGGAGGCATATAATGCATAAGGTGTTCCTGCACCACATTTTTTGAACTAGTTCACTACCTTGTGTATGCTTTCACTTACTATTATGCTTTGATAGATTTTTTCCAAGCATCCATCGCTTGTCCGAAAGCACTTATTGTAGGATCTTAGCCATAGTAGCAAGAAAGTGAACTATTTGATAAAATGCTTTGGTAGACATGTATGAAAAATGTGGTAGCATAGACAAGGTAGTAAACTATTTGAAAAAATGCCTCAAAGAAATGTGGTCTCATGGTGATGGAATGCCATGACAATCTAGGGAATTTTCTTGTCATGGAATTCCATCACCATGAGACCACATTTCTTTGAGGGTTTTTTTCAAATAGTTCACTACCTTGTCTATGCTATTGCTTACTATTATGCTTTGATGGATTTTTTCCAAGCATCCATAAATTGTTTGAAAGCACCTGTTTTAGACTTTTAGCCATAGCAGCAAGGCGTTGAATTGATTGATAAAATGCTTTGGTAGACATGTATGAAAAATGTGGTAGCATAGACAAGGTAGTGAATTGTTTGAAAAAAGTCTCAAAGAAATGTGGTCTCCTCGTGATGGAATGCCATGACAAGCACATTGAGACCACATTTCTTTGAGGCATTTTTTGAATAGTTCAACTGCCTTGTCTATGCTATTTATTATGCTTTGATAGATTTTTCCAAGCATCCATAGCTTGTTTGGAAGTACCTATTTTAGGATTTTAGCCATAGTAGCAAAGGCAAAGAACTTTGATAAAATGCTTTGGTAAACATGTACAAAAATGTGGTAGCATAGACAAGGCAATGAATTGTTTGAAAAATGCCTCAAAGAACGTGGTCTCATGGTGATGGAATGGCATGAAAATCCATAGCAATTTGCATGTCATGGCATTCCATCACCATGGGACCGCATTTCTTTGAGGCATTTTTTCAAGTTCATTGCCTTGTCTATAGTATTGCTTGCTATTATGCTTTTGATAGATTTTTCCAAGCATTCATAGCTTGTTCAAAAGCACTTGTTTTAGGATTTTAGCCATAGCAACAAGGCAGTGAACTGTTTGACAAAATTATTTGGTAGAAATGTATGAAAAATGTGGTAACATAGACAAGACAGTGAACTATTTGAAAAAATACATCAAATAAATTTGGTCTCATAGAATGCCATGATAAGAAAATGCAATTGAAAGCTGCTCCTACTTATTAGTTATGCAATGTGAAGTAATTGCATAACTGATTAGGTTGACTTTGTAAAAACTATATTGTAATTGAAATTTTGTCATCTATCAACATCTAGTTATTAGTTATGCAGTGTGAAGTAATGCTTTGACTTTGAAAGATGTGCAATAAAATGTAATCAACGATATGAATATAAACTACAAAAAAATATTTTTTACCATTCATTAGTTAAAATATTTATTTTATTTTCTCTCTATATCTCTATATGCTATGGAAATACCTTTCAATTTCAAAATAAATAGTTTTTATCTCTTGTTCTACAAATTTTTATATTTTTTTTAAATTCCTGACTTTTTCAAAAACTCTTATACTTTTGGTATGTTGATTTTTTCCCCAAAATATTTTTGCTGCTATGCATTGGAAGCATGAAGCATACACATGAATACACACAATATACATGAAGTATACATGTGAATAAGTGAGGCACAAATAATTGAAGCATTCCAAAGGATACAAACCACTAGGAATGGAGCTTATTTACACAATATGCTTTAGATGGAGCTTATTGAGCAATCAACAACAATGAATTAAGCATTAGATGTAAACAAAATCTATGCCTACAATATTCAAGCATACGATTTACACAATACACATGATAACATTATTCAAGAATGGCAGTAGCAAAATAAGATTTTTTTTAATCAAAAAGTCGTAAGGCTATACAATGATATATATTGATAAAAGTATATACAATATATCCAAAAAATCCATACAAGCTTAGTACAAAGGAGCCATATGGACATAAAATGTCACATGTATATATCGATAGTACAAACCATGTTCCAAAATGCCACATAGGCATACAAGAAATGACCCTAATATAGTCATTTCCCTCTAGGGGAAGGAAATAGATCCCGTGTTGCCTTCAAAATTCGACTAGATGGAGTGACTGTTGGTTCTCTGGTCTTTCGAACATGCTCGCTAGTCCTCCTCTCTTCACTATGGACCTTGAATTGATACAATAAAATGTAAAGATGTTAATACATAGAAATTGAATTGTGGAATGGCATATAACAAAATATAATCACTTACCACATACATATAGTCATCATTCACATTTACATCATTACCACGTCCACGATCTGGAGTGACAACCACTTATAGCAACCATCAAGATAGAAATTAAACTACACAAAAGTATTGTGAAAATTTTCTATAATAGACCATAAAAGATCAAATATAATGTCAAATTGACTAATCTGTTGCATGGCTCTCTCAATGGATCAGAACTGGCTATTGCTGCAACAACTCCTTGGTCCATCATGCCACCAACATCACCAGGGTTTTATAATGTCAACATCTGCAAATGGTAAATGAAAGAGTAAATGGTAGGGTGAACTATTAAATGTTAATGGGATGGGATTAGGAAGGAATAAAGGAATAAAAAGTGAATTAAGAGAAGATAATGTGACACGATCAAGGAATACAAATGCAATGTTTGTGTTTCTCATCAATTTTTTAGATTTGTAGACACAAAATTACAAAAACTAGCTAACATTGTTTTACAACACCATTAATGAATAAAGGCTACCTGAGTGTAAGTTGTTTGAGGAAATGAATTGTGAGGTGTGGAGGTGGAAGGTCCACCAAAAAACTGTTTGAAATCCAAAGCATGTTATGAGACAAACATTCAAATATAACATTCAACTATTCAAATGCAATAATAATATCTTTAATAGTAGTTGCATACCTGTGGACTCAACTTCGAGAACGAATAAGGGTCTGTAGGAATGGGGCTCATCCCATGAACACTCCGACCCTGAAATTTCATCATATTGAAATTCTACTAATTTACTTATTCTTAAATTTCAAAATATAATTTAATAAACAACATTAAATTAACTTGCTGAATTTTACCTGAGTGTCAATGCCGAATGTATCATTCAACAAATCATTTGTGAAAGCCATTTCCTTTGTAATTGATGTAGGCTATGTAGCTACATCTCTAGCACTTTGATAATCGTACGTACAAACTGCACCACAAGCACCATAATGGTGGGGTGGAGCTCGGGGCCTACACATCTCCTCCACACTAGGCTCTACTAGAGGCCTCACACACTGTAAAATGGTCTAGGTGAGTGAGCCAATCGAATCTAGTGTGTCCACCTCTACACTATCCTTAACAATGGAAGGAACGACAACATGCTCCACCATGGGTTTGGCTAAGGGTCTCGGTGCCAACTATGGATTACGTCATGCAACAGGTCTATCATGTGTGGAGTGCCCACCTCTAACCTGAAAGTCTAAGATGTCAAAATAATTTGGCATCTTATTGAGGAAAAACTCACAATAGAGTTTCCTCAAAAAGTATTGCGGTAATTCATGGTTATTGCATGGAGGTTGGTCAAATACCATCCACCACTATTCCCAAAATTTATTTTAATTAACTCATGGTGGCACCAATGGACGGGGAACCTCCTACATGCATGAGACAAAGGTGCGTTGGTTTTTGGGTTTGTAAATAGGGCACACAAGTCGACTTTGCTAAGTTTTTGTTTTTTAGCATTTGAATATGACAAACCACTAGCATAATATTGTCTCATCTTATGCCTCTTATTTGACCAAAAATTTATTTTTTCGCTCATTTCTCCTACATGAGATACAATTGACTTCAATGATTCAACAATCCCTCTCCTATAAGGGTGGGTTTCAGCATGCTTAGTTAATCTTCCAATTAATTGCTCAATGTCTCTTTTATTGTTTTCAATTTTATTTAGAATATTTTCTTTTGTTCCTTGAGGATGCCTATGAATTGATGGAGAGGTTTCAGGTTGTTCTTGTATAGGAGGCTCTTCCTGGAGGGGTGACTGTGAATTCTGAATGTTTCAAGGTGGAGATTCATTCCCCGAGAATTAGAACAAAATTTTATTATAAAAACCTATTTCAATCTGCATTCTAAATCAAATTCAAAATAAATAGAATAAAAATACATACCTCTTCACAATATTCGACATCTTTGATGTGTTGGCGGAATCCTTGTAAAAAATGGCAATCTAAGAGTGTAAAAAATGGTTGAGATTTGGCGAGCGCGAGTTGCAGAGCTCAAATCCTCCAAGCCAAGCCGTGAGCCAAAATGAAAATGCAGGTTTCAAGTGCATTTTTTCCTTTTAACTTGCTTTTTCATTTGGTGGATGCCAAATGTGGTTCACGCCAAATGACATAAAGTCATTTGGAGCTCGCCAAGTTTGGCGTGCACCATATTTGGCACTCACCCAATTTGGCATGCGCAAAATGGTCAATTTCGAGTTTTTTTTGTGAATTGTTTTTAGTTTGGCACCAAAATTGTGTCACAAATTGGTGCACTTACCCATTTCCAAGATCCCTACAATACATTATTATGTTAATACATAATTATCATCAACCAAAATGATTAGCATATATTATTTTCTTTATAAACATGATATTCATTCAGAACCATTATCTAATTTCTCATAGATCAAATTGTATTATGCATGATCAAGTTTTGTCAAATTAGAAAGGTTTTATTCTCTACCTCATATGTTGCTAACATATCCTTAATGAGTTTTCTGATCCCCAACTTCACCTAAGTGGGTGGCAGCCGACTATGAAACTGCCTAGGGAAATGGACCTTAGAAAGGGTTGCATACCCACTCATAGTTTATAACTAATAGAATAGAGGCTTAGGATGAATTTGAGTAGAGAATTGAGTTTAGCATATATTGGTGTTATTGGGTTATGATGATGTTTGAGGTAGAGTCATCTTTTGAACCTAAGAGTTATATGCCTTGTGTGAGCTAACCAAGAGTATGATGGTTGAATTGTCTAGAAAGATTCAATATGTGAATTGTATTATTATCCCATCACCTCATAATCTTATTAAGGTTATATTGTGACCCTTGTATTGTTTGGATTAAAACCATAACTACAATTATAATCATCTATTTAGGTTATGATATTGCCACTTTCATCCTAGACCAGACTTGGTTATCTTATTTTGACACGTGATCCTTGCATAGCGTCATATTTGGGATTGCTAACCATTCCTCCTTATAGTGAAGAGGAGCCCTCATAGATTTACTGTTTTTGATAATTTTATGTAATTACTATATCGTTTTGAGTTGGTTGTGAGTTAAACCTTGGTGAAATGTGATTGATGTTCAATAAAATATGAGTTGGGTGAACTCAAGTTGTTGAACTAGGGAGCCTCTGTGCAATACGTAGGCAAGGCCGTTAGAGACGAGCCCTCGAGGAATAGGTTTTTCCCCTAAGTCTTGTTCTCTTATTATTACTTTGAGATTACTATTGATATATATTTTATTTTTTAACATGTGACTTGAATTATGTCTTAGATTTTAATTAGTTAGTTAAACTAATTAGGTCTATTTCGGTGATGTGGATTCCATGTCACCACTTGAACCTGACCATGATTGTCACAATTTTTTTTTACCTGACCATGTTATTATAATTGATTTGTCAAAGGTTGTTATTCTTTCATGAAGTGCATGTATAGGAAGGAACCTTTGTGAATTATGCAGGTGTTTGTGGTCAAAATTTGAAAATTGTGTATCGTCATTAACTATTTTTTTTGGTAAAAAGTTTTGGGCATTATAGATTCATCTTGTTTCTCATAAAATCATATTTTCTACAAAAATGATCAAACTCTATTAAACAAAATTATCCACCATTATTAGTTCTCAAAATATTGATCTTTGATTCTTTCTAGTTCTCCACAAGAGCCTTAAACTATTTGAATCTCCTAGAAACCTCTAGTTTGTGCTTGAAGGAAAATATCCATGATTTCTTGGAGAATTCATCAATAAATTACACATGATATAGATATTTCTTAAGAGATGGTACATCAACAAGACTAAGCATGTTTCTATGAATGAACTATAAAATCCCTCTAAATATAGAAAATCTCATAAAAAAAATTAACCCAATTATGCTTCCCATATATTCAATATTCATAAAAATAAAAATCTAAAGGAAAATTAGTTGGCCCCTCTATTTAATTCTTTTTTTTTTAGAACAAAGGCAATAAGTCCATATATTATATATATAGTAATAAAGGTTTATACATAAAGGATGGGTTCATGATTTCCCAACTATTATAAACATCAGATTACATTGCACTGGGAATGCAAATTTTTTGAAGCATTCTATCTAATACTACTTAGAAATACCATATCAATCCGACCCTCTAAAGATTGACATAACAATAAACCCAGGTTCAAACCAAAAATTTCAAAAAATTACACGACGCATCATTGGCTATTCCTCCATTGAAGTCATCTGAATGAAATTTTCCCCTTGTGCCTTAGAGCTTCCCCCGGCTTGGCTATAATGACCTACTAGAGCATCCCCTCTATTTAATTCTTATTCTTAAAATACCTTAGGAATTTCTCACCAAGATGACCCATCTACTCATGCGATAACATGGTCTTGTTTGTAGGAAGCTTATGGTCCCTCAAACTAGAAACTAATAAATTAGTACATTCAATGATGTTACCATCTAAGTAGAATAAAGTTCCAAATCTAACTCCTTTAGCCAAGATCATGGCCCCACAAGTCATATTACATCCTTCTTTGTTAAATAATACCTACATACTGACATTATTCACTTTAATCATTGAGAGAAAGATCCTTGATAAACCTAGAACATGCAAAACAATGGAAAGGTTGTCATTCCTTCCATCTCCAAATATGAGTCTAACTCTACTTAATTTGATAATTTTGAGAGAAGTGTTATCTCCCAAATAAATAATAACACCATTAATTATCTCATAAGCTAAGAACCACTCCTTGTTAAATGTCAAATGATAAGTGGATCCAAAAGTCAATATGTTTTGTATTGTTATGTCCAAGTGTAGAAAGAGTTATCAGAAAATAATCACTACCATTATCATTGGAGGTCTTCAATTCTATATCATCTTTCAAATCATTTGTCTTCTCATTGAAATTCATTCAATATTTCCCAATTTATTCAATTCCAACATCCATTCTTGGATTTGTGAGGGCACTTAGATTTTCCACATGATTTGGAGCTCATTTAATTTTTCTTTCTCTTCCTTTTATCCTTGTAATGACCTCTCACTATCAATGCATCTTTGACATAAGTCAAAGTCTTCAACCCCATCTTTTCAAAAATTAATGAACCCACCATCTCATCAATCTTCAACTTTGACATGATGTTGTAGATTGTTAGCATGAAATTGTTTGAAGTTTTGGGAAAAGAACACAAGAAGGTAATGTATTATTCCTTGTCATCCATATTCACATTGAAAAATTCCAACTAGCTCACTAATGTATTGAAGACAGCTAGATGTTATCACTTAGTCACCATCACCCATCTTCAATGAATACATCCTTTTTCACATTTTTTTCTTCAGTAGATACTTTATCTAATGCACAATTCTAAACGTATCCCAAAGCTTCTTGGTGGTATTTGTCATAATATTTAAGAGCTATATTTATAATATATAGCTTGATGAGACTCCTTGCCTTATTATCAGATAAATATTAGTTAGGTAATTTTTCATGTCAATTTTTTTTTGATCTATTATAAAAACTCATATATATATATATATCCATGAGAAAATATTCCATCTTAATCTTCCTATTTGTGTGTGAAAAGGGATCTATAGTTTAAATCACGCTTTATCCCACTCAACATTGGGGGACACAAAAATGATCATGAAAGACAACTTGGCTACGATCCTCAATGGAAGATCTAGAATGGTTGATCAGGGTTTTGGTCCCCTTTTTGGGAAGTGGATTGGTTTGATATTGGATTTGATGTGTGTTATGTGAAAGTGAACTGGGTTAACTATGAATCTACAAAAAGATGACATGAATATAGAAGAATACAAAAATGAATTTCAAAAACCAATAAATGAACATCAAAATGTAAAGACAAAGGAACATGACATGCAAATTAGGGTTGAAATTGCCTAATTAGGGTCAATGGCGCCCTAGATTAGAAGATGCTACTTTTTGGAATCTCTGAACAAGTACATGTGGGTCACAGTTTGTAGCTTCTTTCCAATCAAACTTAGTTTCAAAATTTATCCTATTGATGAATAACTCTTCTTGCCTTAATTTGTTGAAATAGGAGGCTTGAATACTTGATCTTTCTATTAGGTTTTCAATCTTCTCCCAAATTCACTTAAGATCTACCACTTGCATGAAAAAAAGGAGAGAAAGGGTTGTGTTATATAGGGGCTTTCCTAAGTCAAACCCTATTTTTTTGTTACCACGTCCACAATGACTATGATAATGTAAAGAGTTCTTACTGTCAGTTGGGCAGAGGCAAATGGATAAAAACAAGTGATAAATGATAAGTTGCTGCAACTTACCACTCATATATGATCTCCTTGATGGTATGAATTCATGATACACATCTCATGCAAGGAATATTTTCTTGATAATGGTAATCTAGTGCAAGTGTTTGTACTCACAAAATAAAGGAACATAAAACATGAACAATCTTACCCATAAACTTGATGTATTGCTAACATGAATCTTGACTAATGAAAATGTTGTAAAAAATGTTTCTTATTCTGTTCTTGATTGCTTAAATAGGAATGAACAAATTTCTCCAATCCTTCATTAGGCATTTAAATGGTGAAAAAATACTTAAATTTATATGCTTTTATTCATTTTTTGAAATAATGATTTTGAAAAGTCGACAAATAAATTTAAATTTGTGAACATAAAAATGTTGATAATAAAATATTAAAAATTGGGCCAAAATGGGCTAGTCAAGGGCGGTGGCGCTCTAGACTAGACCTATTTTGAAATTTTAATTATTGTTAAATAAATAATTAATTTTAATTCCCAATTTTATTTTTGAATTTTTGAAAATGACAATAAAATGGGAAAATTATAAGCACAACTAGGTTCAAGCACATAAGGGGGAGCCAAATGTAGTGTTAAATTGTCAGGGTTGACAATTTACGATGCTACATTTAGCCCCAAATTTAGTAAGAGTACGTACTTACACTTATTCTCACATTAAAGTAAGGATAAGCCAAGAAGGGTTCTTTCATCAAAACATTGGAGAAGTAATATGGAATTGAATCTAGGTGATGTGCTAGCCCCCAGGCTCAGGATCCTACTACACAACAATGTAAAGAAACACACAAGCATATGGTGTAATGCAACAAGAGAGACATGAAAAACACAAAGCATACATAATAAATACACAAATCACACATAATTAAAAACAATTATGTAAAAAAACCATGCAAACATAATGTAAACTTGATACAAACACAATGCAAACATGATGAAAATATGGTACAAACATGAAAAAGAGGGTATGGCATCACAGAGTAACAAGATCCACAAATTCTTACTAGGATCCATATCCAAGATGTTTATGAATCACATGCTAGAAAAGTTTGATATTTTTAGGTGACCCATGAATGAACAAAAGGCATCACAAGATAGTGAAGTTCAACATTCAGTAGGTGATCTTGATAATATACAACATTGGCTAGTGAAGTCTAATTTCCACTAGGTGAGTTTCTATAAAGGTAGCAAATGAAAACACACAAGGGGCTAGTGAAGTCTGATATTCACTAGGTGAGTTCTTGTGTTAACCATACCAAGAATTATACTTTGGATAATTTTGATAAGGCACTACAAAATATGATTGATATGTCATAAACGCATCACAAAGTTCCAATTATGTAAAACAAAGTGAATCACATAATGTAATGTATGCCCCCACCTTAAAGTAATTGCTAATGCCAACTGGGAGAAGTTTCCTTTAAGGTAGAGTAAAGATGATGTCTATAAAATGATAGGTCATGAGAGATTGTTGGGAAATGATATGTTCCCAAAAGGATAACTTGAGAAAAAGGGGTTTCCCCCAAAAACAAAGCCATATAACAAACAAGACAAATAAGGCACATGAGGGATTCACAGATCCAAGGTCAATATAGATGAGAGATAATGTACATGATCATACTCAAAACTTACATCATTCCCCAAATACTTGTGGAACTACAAATGCAAGGGAGGAATGACACAAGAAGAAAACATAAAAGATTTTGGGTGAACATGGAACAAACCTAAATGTCTCAACACTTTGCATCATTCCCAAAAGGAAATAAAAAAGTAACTTTCATGACATAAAGAAGAACGAAGATACAAATAGAGGAATGCCATAAAAAATTCATTCTCTTTGTATCCTTGTGCAAACGAGAACAATAAGGTTCATCAAAAGAAAACTCACACAAACAAAAATATACACTAAGCATCACATTATGGTGAGATCACATTACATGTAACAAAAAGCACAAAGACACAATGGGTATTACACTTGTGAGCTGATCTATAGATTTTTTTTGCATCCCAATCTTGCTCATCATAAATGGAAAATGGACAACAAGCTAAAGGAAATACATCAAGTAAAGTACAAGGAGAAGTACCAGGTTCAACACATGGTGGGTCACTCGTTTTGGGAGGATAATCACAATTTCCCCCATTTAGGTTCAATGATTTGGAAAACATAAGAGATAATTCATTATGATATTTTCTTTCTTTTATTTTATCTTCAGATTTAGTATCAAAGTATATCACAATGGGTTGTAGACTAGTGCTATCAACATGATTACGAGCACTATCACCCATGTGAGAGATTTTTAATCTTTTGCTTGGTTGGGAAAAATAAGGTTTGAATTTGGTTTTTGGTGAGGGTGGTGGAGTGGAGTCAGGTGACAATGAGGATGGATGGATAAGAGGTATTTCATGGGAATCTTGTTATATGGATGAAGGATCATTAGGTAAGGATTAATGATCATCAACAAGATGACGAGCTATAGCATGATATCTTCATTTACATTCCTTTGTACTTTGATTTTGTCTTGCACGAGCTTCAACTTGTGAAGGGGGAATTGAGACATTTTCCAACATTGGTCCCTTTTCTTTCTTTGTAGGAGGAACTGAAGGAACTATGCAAAGTTGGAAAATAATAAGAATTTTAGGTTTTGGCACAAAGGTTCTTTTTCCCTTAGGAGGCACAAAATTAATCCTCAAAGGAATTTTTGAATGGTTGTCTCATGGTCCTTTATAGGATGGCATAGGGGAAACTATGACATAAATGCTAGATGATCGAGGACGAATACCTGGTTCAAACCAAGGTTCATTCACTACTTGTGGGGTAGAAGGAATAAACATCGAAGCTGCTAGAGACCAAGGAGCCTCAAGAATAATATTACCAAGGGATAATTAGGCTACTCAATTGGATTTGAACTTTTGGTATGAAAAAAATAGATGATCTTCACATGGCTTAATAGGTGGGTTGATTGAAGCTAAAAGTAATCAAGTGAGAAATTTCCATGAAGGGCCAAAGAATTAAATCCACTATGGTAAATGGTATGTATTTTTCCTTCAAATGGGAATTTAAGACATTTATGAATGATCAATGGGACCACAAAATGTTGCTAAGCCATGGATGACCTAACTTCACATGAAATTGGTCTGACATTGGGATTATGGTAAACAAAATATCCAAATTTTTATGTTCTATTTTAATTGGGAGAGTTATAGAAAAATCGTAGGGAAAATAGAACCATCATGAGCCTTTAATAACACTTTCAATTGTTCATAATTATCCTTATAAAGTTCTTGTACACACAAAAATTCTTTGGTGATTGCATTTTCCATACATACTAGATCAATGAGTATTCCCCTTGTGGGTTTATCATTAATTCTAGTGGTGATGTAAAGAGGATTGTTATGTGCAATTATAGAAGTGTCAATATGTGTGAAAGTAATATTAGAAAAGAGATTAATTTGGATTTTATGAGAATGAGCATCAATCATGTTTACCACATTAGATTTGTCATTATCATATTCTCCATTATCACTTTGTTGAATAAAATTGGTTGAATGACTTGGTAAAGTTTTTAATTATTTGTATGTTTTGATTAGGTGGTGATATCGATTTATTCCCTTTATCATTTACACCACCCAATTGGATGATGCAAGAATCAATGAGGTCTTGCAGTTGGTGCTTAAGACACATACATATTTCCGTAATCAGGGGTGATCTCACATAAGTGGGTTAGAATTCCCTTCACAAAGAAAAATTGCAAAAACGCTCCCATTGTTTTTTGGGGGTTTTAGGGATTCACTCAAAGGGCGGTGTTCATGCGAACCCCAAAAAGGGTTCACTTGAACACCCCCCCCCCCACCCCCCTCGAGTGAACCCTTTTTAGATGCCATGTTCACTCGAACCCGCTTTGGTAGGATTTTCTTTATAAAATCAAGGGGAGAATAGAAAAAAAGGGGATTCGAGTGAACCCCCCTTCACTCGAAGGGGTCCAAGGGGGTTCGCTTGAACCCCCTTTTTTCCCTTCTCCCCCTCCTCTTCACAAACCCAACTAGAGGATTATAGTCCTTGAAATGATCTATCCATCAAGTATAATTTTAATATATTTTGGTTTTATTATGTATTTTTTTAGTTTAATTAAACATAGGTTTTTCACCGAAAATCAGGCTCTCTATTCTGCAGATGTGGAAAAATAGTATATTATCAATTTTTTTTTTGACAAATATCTATGCCCTTGATATTGATGTCCTTGTTCGAACAAAAAAAATAATTTCGATACATACAATTTTTTTTTTGTTAGCAAGTAAACCTATGTCTAAATTGTAATTGGTTTGACTTCAAAACTTAATTAAGAAAAAAATTCAATAAAACACTATGAAACTAAATGCATTCCCTTGATATCATAGTTACAAATCTAAATTCAAAAAAATTAGAATTTTACCCTTCATAGAAAAAAAGTTGTGTTAGCAAGTACACATCACTCTTTAAAAATGGTGTTTAGTGTTAAAAACTAGTTTTTGAAGATGGAAAAATAAATGCAATTTGATTCCATTTTTTTTTTTAATATTTAGAATCTACAGATAAAATTTCACAAATCAATAGTTTGCATCATCTTCAAATTCCTTATATTTAGTAGCTATAGGTGCCCGAAAGTGAAGATTTAGTTAAAAAAATTCAGTTCAATGTCAAGTTTGGCCAAAAAATGTAACCCATTATTGTGGAATCACCTTCATGTCTAGGTGTATAGTGATATTGACAAAAGGATTTTGCATTAAAGTTTGGAGGTAATGATTTAGTGATATCAATAGGCCTAATTGGATGAAGTTGAATCATGTTCTTGTTATCAACTACAACATAATAGCATGGAAAGAATCGAGCAATTGTAAAAACTGTCTCTCTTAGCCTAAATTGATATTGTGTTGTAGATGTAGCAACAACTTGTGTATCAATGTTACTAGAAGTTTGAGGGTTGTTTATCTTTATAAAGTTTTTGTGTTGTTTCTTAAATGATTGGTAGTTGTTTTTAGGCATGACTTTAGATTGACAATTAGGAGCCGGTGAATGTGTACCTTCATATTGGCTAACTGATATTTGGTAATCACGAATAGTCGTACATATATGTGTGAATGAGGGATATTTCATAAATAAGATCTTATCTCTAATGTTAGGTTGTAAATTTCCAATGAGCACCCTTTGAATGTTAGCATCTAGGACAGTATAAGATATTTTTGAATAAAGAGCTTGATATCATTCTATAAAGTTTGTCACTTTATCCTTAGGTCCTTGTTTGCAATTGAATAAATAATTTAGTGTAACTTGAGGTCTAATGTTCACTTGAAAGTGTTGAAGGAACTCATTAATAAGTTGTATAAAGGAAGTAATTGAGTTATTTGGCAACAAAAAGCATTCCAAATCCATTTGCTTTAATGATCTAGGAAAATTTTTAGCTAGGAGAGCATCTTAAAAAATAAAATCACTACACAAGGTGGTAAAGGCCGACACATGGTTGTTGGGATCTCCTTTGCCAGTATACTTTTTGAAGCAAGTTATCTCAATATTTTGCGGTATGGGCACGCCTTTAGGATAGTGAATGACAATGGACTACATGTGAGATATGTTGGTGGGTTAGTATTGGTTTCATAAATGTTCATGTTTACAATTTGTTATTGTAAGGATGCCATATTTAGTAAAATTTAGTAGGTAAAAGTACAAAGTTGTGTCACACTTTATAAAGGAAACAACCAACATTGATCCAAATTTTAAACTTGAATCACTAAAAAGTGGCATATATGTTTTGAATTTTGAAATGATGTAAAGTAGTAGAATATGTAATGTTTAGTATATTTTATGTTTGTATTTTAAAAATTAAAAAAAAAAAAATTTAAACTAGTTTTTAATAAGTCCACTAGAATTTAGTTCCTTAGAAAATGCTCAAAAATGAAGTTACATGAGACGTCAAACTTTTTATCGTAATTTTTTTTTTCTTTTAAATTTTTTGTTTGTATTTGTAACTTGAAACTTTAGTGCATGGATATATTTTTCCAATTTTGATAAATATATATTTTTAAATAAATATTAAAATGTGTGTATATTAAAAAATAGTTGTTTCCATTTGACGTCAACTTTCATGTTAAATATTTATCTAAAATAGAAAAAAAATTATACCATCTTGATATAGATTCTTTTATCTAGTGCATCATATTTTTTTCAAAAAAATTTAATAAGTTTTTGTATTTTTCCTTGACATGGTAATCAACCTAATATTTTGTGTTGAAAACCTACTATCAGTAAAAATAAAATATAAAATATAAATAATAATTAAACTATTAAAATAAATATATTTTTGAATATTAAACTTATGGATTTACAAAAGGATATTTTTATATTAAAAAAAAAAGTTATTTACATGAGTAGGAGTTATTGAAACATCAAATTTTCAAATAATTTTATTTTTTTGGTAAATTGGCCTCAAAGTGGTGCTCCATATATTTTTATCCAATAATTTTAGTTGAAAAAGTTGTGGAAATATCTAACTTAGCTAAAATGAATATTACTAGAACATATGTTTGACCAATTTTTTTTTTTAGTTAGAAATACTTAAATTTAGTTGTGCTGATAAGTTGGCTGAAAGTGTGACACAACTTTGTGCTTTTACCTTAGTTTATTATAAGATTGTTTTGTGACATGTTTTAGGATAGTGTGGAATGTGTAGGGATATTGTTAATGGTTGGAGGGTTATTGATTTGAAGGTTAATGAGTGGTGAATTGAATTAAGGTATGTTGGATGAAGGGAGAAAGCTATAAGGATTTCCATAAGAAAACCCTAAACTAGAGTTAAGGCCATTGCTACATTGCATGGTGGATGTTGCATTTGGGGGGCGAAAGTAGGAATAAAAGGCATGGTTGTTGGAGAGGAAACTTGTCTTTCCATTTTATTTGTACCATTAGTGAGGACCTGAGCACAAATTTCTATTGTAGGGATGTTTGCATCTACTATAAAAGTTACTCTACACAATACTTCTATCCGTTGTGAATCATTGATTAAATTCTTAAGGTTGTCCACTAATGGATCTATTTCTCCAGCCAAATATTCAATTCTTAAGTATAATTGAAGGATCTCTAAGTCTTTTTCCAATTGTTTAAGTTTATCCTCAGGGACATGGGTAACAACCTCCAAGTCCACATGAATATTAGGTGAGAAAGAAGACATAGGTAACATAGGAATAGGAAGATAATCAAAGATAGATTGTGTAGATGTAACTCGTTGAGTAAAAGAGTTATGAGACTCAATATCAACACTGGATGTGATTACAACATGGGAAACCATAAGTTTGTAACTATGTCTCACAAGGGTATTGGATATAAGACACTAGGTCGTGAATCTCATAAGTTTATTACAAGATTCAAGACACTTGAGTGCTCATATAATGAAGAGAAAAATAGATTAAGGTGACAAAAACTGAAACAAATTTTAGAACCAAAAAATAAGTCTACACAAAGGTCATAGAGATAAAATTGTGACTGAAATTTGGATAGGAATTAGTTAGATAAAGGCATTGGCACCCTAGACCATAGGTGCAAGATTTTAACAGTTTAAAAATCTAGAAATCAACAACAGTGTTTCATGATCTAAGGTTGCACAAGTTCAGGTATGAAAGAATTTTTTTTTGCAAATGTATGAAAACATAATTTGTCTATATGAAGCACACACATGCATAAAATTTTATGTTCTTAAAGCAATGCAATATGTTCAAATGAAAATTTCCACAGTTTAAAATGTTGTGAATGTTAGAGTAAAGGTTTTAACTTAATTATAGTAATTAAGTTACCTTTATTCCTCTCTTAAGATTTCACTTTAGTTGCATATTGTGACATTTAATAATTATATTAATTATTAAATGTCTACTTTTTAGGGTTTCTTTAGGGTTGCACAATCTCCTTTTATAAGGATTGATCATTGTATTTTACAACTCTCTGATTAATACATTTTTAGTTTTCATAGCACCTTGCTTTTTTGTCTAGAATGTCTTCTTTTTGTGACAGGTTATTTGCATGCAAGTGATCTTTGGGGTCTGTGAGGTTGGCTTTCACAACTTCAACATGGTATCAGAGCTCCAGATCTGCGGTTGCCTGTTCTTTTTTTGAAGATATCAGTTTACAGAGTTTTCTTCTATGCAAGGGTTTTAAGCCGTTTTTCAATTTTTTGCTTTAGAAATCTAGCTTTCACTCAGTTGTAGAACAAACGATTTCTGGGTTTTGTAGCCAGTGTCAAAATCTGAACTGGGTATTTTTTAGATTTTTGATATCTTGTATGGATTTAGAGAAAATCATAGTACAAAAATTGGCGCACGCCATTTTTTCTACTGGTTAAAGGTTAAAAAAACTTTTTTTTTAATCTTCTACTTGCTAAATCAAAAAATGATTTCTGGGTTTTGTAGCCAAGGTTGAAATCTGATCTGGTTATCTTTTCGTTTTTTGATTTCTTTCATGGATCTGAAGAAAATAGCTGCACAAAAATCATCGCGCGTCATTTTTTTTCTCTTGGCTAAAAGTTTAAAAAATTTATTTCTTCATCTTCTACTTGCTGGATCAACAAATGATTTCTGGGTTTTATTTTTAGCTTCAAAATTTTTTTGGGTTTTTGTTTTTGTCTACTCATTATAAATAGATTTTTCAGAAATCAAATTTGAGGTCCTTTTAATCATGGAGGCAGATGTGAACATTGGTTTGTGCATGCACTCAGTTTGCATTTTCTCGTTTGCATAGGATGCTTTGGTTTTGGCTGTTCTTCATGTATTTCTAGCTTATGTCTTTTTATGACATTATGATCATCTTCTGTAAGCAATCTTTTATGAAAATGCACTGAGATAAAGTGTCACACTATTGTACATGTTTTTTGGGGATTTTGCACATAAGGTTGTGCCATATTTTGTACTCGCACTGTATTATAAAGTGCCATGGGGGGGTTGTGTAGTTCCTTTGTTTTTTCCATCACACCTTTGTCCGGTGAGTGTCCCTCCACAATGACAGTGGATCCATATGATTCCAGCCTCATGCATGTGTGCTTTGTTTTGCACACCACTTTTTTAGTTGCAGGTGCTTTCTTGTGCACTTTTAGATGTTGTTTCTTCTCATTCATGCACTACAGGGTGTTACACAACATTTCAGTGGATTTGTCAGGCTCTCCCAATTAACATTATGGGGGGTATTATATTGTTCATGCTAATGCTTCCTTGGTTTCGCCTTGGAAGGAATCTTCCATTATCAGTTGATCAGTGTTTTTTAGACTATTGGTACTTGTTTCATCTATATCTTCGTTCCAGGTGTTTGCCTTTGTTTGCCATCCGATTCGAGTAGTGTCATTTGGGGCACTCATGCAGATTGTTGTCTTCTTGATCCTGATCATCCTATCTTCAAAGGAGGTTCTTCAGCACCATAGCAGTCATGTCTTGACAGTTGTTTGCAGCTTCTTCCTGCTTCAGTGATGTTCTTCATGTCTTTCATCTTTTTTTGGAGTAGAGTTTTTCCCATGAGGTTTTCTCTATTTCTCCACTTTACAGAGATTTGGTTGTATTCGGGTACCTGATCAGGCCTAGTTTCCGGGACCCTTGTTTGCTTTCATGCATTGTAGTTACCTTTGCTTTCTTGCACATGTTTGTAGCTGCACTCTTCCTCATCTTAAGGGGGGGTGTTAGAGTAAAGGTTTTAACTTAATTATATTAATTAAGTTACCTTTATTCCTCTCTTAAGATTTCACTTTAGTTGCATATTGTGACATTTAATAATTATATTAATTATTAAATGTCTACTTTTTAGGGTTTCTTTAGGGTTGCACAATCTCCTTTTATAAGGATTGATCATTGTATTTTACAACTCTCTGATTAATACATTTTCAGTTTTCAGAGCACCTTGCTTTTTTGTCTAGAATGTCTTCTTTCTGTGATAGGTTATTTGCATGTAGGTGATCTTTAGGGTCTGTGAGGTTGGCTTTCACAACTTCAACAACGAATAACTTAATTTATCTTGAAAATATTGAAGCATAACACTTTTTGAGATTTTGAAATGAAAAAAATGCAAATATATACTTTTTTTAATGTTTTTCACTAAGATGTGTGCACAACTAGAGAAATGAAAGCAACCTAAGATTGCACTCAAATTTTATAACATTTTAGAATATTTTGAAAATATAAAAAGTGTCAAGTTCACCAAAAATGTTTTCATGAGAAAAGGGATCTAGATTCTAAATTACACTTTATCCCACTAGAAATTGGGGGACATAAAAATGATCATAAAAGAGCACTTGCCTACTATCCTCAAGGGAAGAGACAAAATGGTTGATCAAGCTTTTGGTTCCATTTTTGGGAAGTGGATTGATTTGATATTGGATGTGATGAGTGTGATGTGAAAGTGAACTAGGTTAATTGTGAATCTATAAAAAACTAACGTGAATGCAAAAAAATACAAAACTAAAACACAAAAACTGATAACAAAATAACATAATGAAAAGATAGAGGAACATAGCATGCAAATTAGGGTTGAAATTGCTTGGTCACTGAAACAATGAAAATGGATTGCTTTATGGTTTAGGACATATAACAACACATTTCACAATCATTCATTCAAGGAAAACCCTAGAGATCTCAATCTAATGTATGCAAAGGAGAAAGAGATCTTGTAATAGGGTTGTCCTAGGGTTTGATTATAAACTAAAGAGTGGTTCACCACCAAGCTATGGCTTGGAAAGACTAATGAAATTCAAGATCTAATTCTTAAACCTAATGTAATTAAATACTTCACTAAATGACCTAGAAAAGCATGTAAAACATAACAAAAAGTTGAGAGATGAAAGGTGTGCACCTGGAAACTTGAAGAGGGTTGGATGAAGCTCTAAAATGCTAAAAACACTAAATTTAAAGCTGACTGGGACTCATGTGCCAGACTTCACGATTTAGTCCCAAATTAGGGTTTCTGGGTAGAAACTGAAATCTGGAAAAGAGTTGTCTGGAAATCCTGAAATCTACAATTTTGCCTATACTGGGACTCACATGCTAGAAGTGGTGTGTCAGTCCAGTTAGGGTTTTCTAGAAATTCAAAGTCTGAATCTACTCATCAATGTTTGCTTTGTCCTTTCCACCTGATTTCTGGATTTGAAATTCTAATTTGCAACCTGTAGATGTCTTCCAATGATCTCCAATGCAAGGTGACAACTTTGACAACATTGAACACTTTGACAACTTTCTCCAAACTTTCTCTTCAATATGTCTTCAACCTAGATCTGTAAATCACACACTAAAGAGAGGGAATAATGCTATTTTGTTAGTGGAGAGGGGTTTTCCTTGGTCAAACCCCGTTTTGGTAATCAAACCTTAAAATGAAATGTAATAGGATGGAGGAATGATGAATGAACAAAATGTAATGTTGCAACTCACAAAACCCTAGCAATAAAGTGTTGCAAACATGTAAGAAGTGGATCCAATGGATGTAGATCTTGAATCTTGCTTGAATGTGATAGATCTTGAATTGAATGCTAGATTGATTCATGAAACCATACATCACAAATGTTAGCTCAAAAATAAACATGATGCATGATGAATTTGACATGACGTTTGATGCTTGAATAATGCTCTAAAACACTTGATAACCAACCCTTGAATGCTCTTGTAAACTCTTGAATTCTCTTGTGAACTCAAATTTTCTATAAGGATGCTCATTCAACTTGTTAGGTGTAAAATGAGTGAAAGAAACTTGTATTTATACTTGTTTATGCCAAATTTCCCGAAATTACAATACTACAAACCGACATCAAATCTAGGAGGATAAAATCCCACCAAGAATTTGAATTAAATTTAATTTTGGGCCATATGAGACTCATATTCCAGAAGTGGTGTATCAGTCCCATTAGGCATTAATTATGGGACACATTTTCAAAATTGCTTAGAACAATGTAAAATCTAGATCGAGGGCCAAAATCCTAGGTGGGACTCATACGCCCAATGTGGCGTATGAGTCCTAGATCACCAAATCTGGGCCACAAAACCTAAAAACACTTGAATTATGATTGGATGTTGATTTATGTTAGGATTATCCTTGAAAAGATGCATTAAACGAGGCTTGTGGATGCAAAATAAGGCCAATTAAGGCATAAAGAAGCCCAATTAATAATGAAAACCCTAGAAAAGTGTGAAAGTGTGGTATAACACTTTACAACACCTTAAATAAGGCACAAGTAAGTCCATTTAGTTCATAAGGGCCTAAGATCTAATGTGAATGTGTCAAACACATTACAACACTAAATCAAGGCAACATTATACTCAAAACAAGGAGGGACCAAATGAGCAAGGAAAAGTAAAGGGATACTCTTTTCATTGCCACATTTAGCCCCCACTTTAGTGAGAGGAGGAATTTGCTTTAAACTGACACTAAAGTAGACAAACTCACATCAAGAGGGTCCAAATGCGCCAATATAGGTAAGATAGGATGACAATGATCAAGAGGGATGATCAAGCCCCTAGGATCAAGATCCTATGACAAACCAACATAGGCACAAAAGGAAACACATGAAAATGATATGAAGAGAAAAAACAACAAGGCACAAGCATACATCACCAAATACAAGGAGAAAGGAAAAACAAAACGAAAGAGGGGTGGAAGGATCAAGCTTCGACCATTTGTTCCACATGTTGTGGATCAGATCTAGGTTGTTTGTCCAAAAATGCACACTCACTTTGAGGAAACAAAATTCTAGGTTGTATGGTGGGTGAGTAATCCAAGAAGGTGAGACACATACACACCCGACTAGTATGCACTCACACACACACGCGAGTGGCTAAGGGAAAGCCATGCCTCGAATCGGCTTCCCGTCTAACCAAACCAAAGTTATACCTCTTGATAACTTTGATAAGGCACCACACAAAAATGAACTTCAAGCTTCATGAGGCAAGCAAAGCTTCATATGCTTGGAACTCATGAGCAATCAAGATGGCTCAACAAGCATGCAAAGTGTGTTATGCAAGGTGGCCATATAACTGAAAATGAAAATGCAACAATAGGGAACATTCAAAGGAGTCTTGCTTAATTCATGTGAGGTCTTTAACTTAGGGAACATTGTGCCCATTTTCTCCAAGGGAGGACCAATCAAAGGATAAAATATTCACAACTTAGGGGATGCATTATGTTGCATCAAGCCACTAAGAGGAATATAATATGCTAAGAGAGATCACTCTCTTGAGGTTCATCACACCCAATGTCAACCACAAAGCGAAAAACACATTCTATGAAATAAGAAGACTACACCATGAAACATGAAAAAGAAAAATGCAAAAGAATAATGCCAATATATGCCCCCACTTTAAAGAAATTGCTAAACACCATGTTGTGAACAATTACTTTAAAGTAGAAAATGATAAATTCTAACAATAAAGAGGACACAAGAGCTAACTTGGAAAGACCTATGCCAAGTCATATGTTTCCAAGTGAAGCTATATCATGCAAAGGAAAAGAAGGGGTTGCCCCAAAAATGAAACTCCAAACACATGAGGGATCTATGGTTTTGGGGTCGGTATGTTCTTGCTACAATGTTTTAAGAGGGCTCAGAACTGTCATCAATCCCAAAATACTCATATAACTGGAAGAATGACACAAAGAGAGCGAAAACAAAGAAAAACCTTTTAAGTCAACATGAAAGAGACATGAATGTCTTGACGCCTTGGGTCATCACAAAAAGGAAAACACAAGACAAATGAAAAGATAAAGGAAAATGTTTTAGGTCAACATGGAAGAGACATGAGTGTCAACGCCTTGCATCATCTCCAAAAGGAAAACACAAGACAAGATAAAAGGCAAAGATAAAAGATTTACAACATAGAGAAGAATGTAGGTACAAATAGAGGAATTTCACAAAGAGACAGAGAGAGATACATCAAACAAAATGTCATGAGGGATCACATTACGTACATGCAATCACAAAAAAGAGAAAGAATTAATGCAAAAGACTAGTAAGGCAAATGTGAGTCAACCTAAAGCAGGTTGTTCGCATCCAAATCGTGTTCATTGTATACCAAAGGAAAACAACAAGCTAAAGGGACAATAGTAAGTGCCAAACTAGGCCATCACTAGGTTCAACACTCTTCTTAGGAGAATTGTCGTTTAAGCTCATGGATGAGGAAAAAATGTATTCAATTCATTACACACTTGTTCATCAATCTTTGCAATATCATCATCGTCATCCAAGTTAATCACAACAAGAGGTTGATTGATAATGTCTAAAGAAGGATTTAGCTCTTGTTGCGGTTGTGATATAGGATCTTTTTGTTGTTGTGAAGGGGGATACTCATCATGCATTGCTTCAATAAAGTGGATTTTTATTTTCTTTGTGTATTTCTTCATTTAACCTTCGAGCAAGGGCACGACGTCTACGCCTACGTTCTCTAGCACATCTATTTTTTTTAGTTCAGTTTTTGAGTTACATTTGTGTAGAAGCGGGATGTTGACCATAGGTTTATTTTCTTCCCTAAGGGGAGGAACAAAAGGAACCATGGAAGGTTGTTTAACCACTTTCTCTTTAACTTTGTAAACTTGTTTTATTCTAGGAGAAGTAACAAGATTTTTTTCGTTATCTCTTGGTATTTTGTAGGAAGTAGGCAAAGGATCTGTCTTAGGTTGTTCTTGGTTGTTTGGCATGTCTTTTGGTTCAATCATGGTTTCGTTAAGGATGGTAGGCTCGGTCATGGGTTGAGGCATGTTTTGAAGGGATAGTTTTGCTATGCATTTCGCCTTGAATTTTTGGTAGGATTTGAAAAAGAAGTCTTCTCGAGGTTTGATAGGTTCCATACACTCAGGCCACAATAAATCTAAGGAAAATTTTCAATGGGAAGACAAAGGGTTATAGCCACTATGATGCATAGTGAAAATTTCATTTTCAAAGGCAAACTTTAAGCATTTATGTACAACCAAGGGGACAAAATTCATGGAGCGAAGCCATGGATAGCCTAGCTTAACATGAAATTGGTCTAATTGCGGAATGATGTAGAATGAGACATCTAATGTTTCCGGTCCTATTTGTAAAGGAAGGGTGATCAATCCCATCATAGGGAAAGCGAAACTGTTATGCATATTGATCCATGCTTTCAGTTTATCATATATTTCTTGATAGAGCTCATGCACAAGCAAGAATTCTTCAGTGATCACATTCTCTCCACAGACAAGATCTATTAATATCCCATTAGTGGGCTTGTCATAGATTCGACTGGCTATGTAAAGAGGACCATCAGGTGCATGTTTAAGTATATCTTGTGAGTAGAAAGCAATATCAAGAGGATTTTTATTTCATCCCTTACAAGGTATGACTTCGATCAATCCAACCATATCATCCATAGGATCAATATCTATAGGATCATTTTGGACAGTATCATTGTTGTTGTCATCTGTGTCAACATTCATCACATCATTCTTTTTAGTTTTACTAGCTTTGACGAATGAAATATTATGATTAGGCATAGGGTTGGTAAAGATTTGCAAGTTTTTGTTAGGAGGGGCAAAAAAATTATTTCCTTGATCACTAACACCTCCAATGAAAAGCCGACTAGAATCAATGAGGTCTTGCACAAGATGTTTAAGACGCTTACAATGTTCCATATCATGTCCATTTTTTTGGTTAATTACAGTAAGAATTTGGTCTATAGTTTGTGGGTAATGGTTTATTAGGATTGGGGGTTTTAACGGAAGGTAAGGTAATCATCGTCTATTCTAAGATTTGTGACATTGTATTATGGAGGGTATCAGGCAAGGGAGTGAATTTCCTTTTCGGGTCCCCATAGCTAAAGGGTATCACTGCTTTTACGAGAACTACTTGGTTATTGACATGTTGAGTTGTTTGTTGAGGGGGATTAAGTTGAAGGAACCCTTTATTCTATTTTCTAAAAGGTTGATAATTATTTTGATTTGTGGACTTAGACTTCTCAGCTCGGCTAGAGGTGGATTTTGCATCACGACTACTAACTGAGTTTTGATAATCATGAAGGGAAGCACATAAGTGCATGGAGGGAAATTTCATCATGGTAAGCTTATCTTGTATCTTTCTTTGCAAATTCTTTATGAACATCTTTTGAAGGTGAGGGTTAGGAACCTTGATATCGATTTGGGAATAAAGCGATTGGCAGCACGAGATAAATTTAGTAATCCTTTCCTCTGCTTTTTGCTTACATCTCATCAAATCGGCCAAGGTCATCTTAGGGGTCTTATGCATTTGGAAATGGTTGATAAATTCCTCAAAAATTTCATTAAATGAAAAAATTGATTTGTTCGGTAATGAAGAAAACCATTCTAAGGCAATATCTTTAAAGGATCTAGGGAAAAGCTTAGCCAAGAATTTATCATCAGGAATAAAGTCACTACATAAGGTGGTATAAGTGGAAACATGGTTAGAAGGATCTCCTTTTCCTCCATATTTCTCGAATCTAGGCACCTCTACACCTTGTGATATCAATGTTCACAATATCTCCAAGGACAAGGGACTACTTTTGACATAATATATAGGCGGGCCATTTTGATTTTGGTTAATTGTGGAGACTTGCTTTTGAAGGGACGAAACTATTTGCAAAAGTTGGTTTATGAGAGGATCATTGTTTGTATTGTGAGATGGAGGTGAAAAAGGTGAAGGTGTGTATGTGTTCAAGGGGAAAGTGAATGGAATGCTTATATGTGGTAAAGTGGTAGGAGATATGACATGTGATGCCACAAAGATACTAGGGATGCAAGTAGAAATACCCAAGGAAGTAATCACATTACTAGTCGGTTGCATTGTTGTTGTAACTTGAGGGTTGGTATAGGTAGGAATAGAGGAAATTTTTGTGGGAGGAGGAATTTGAATTCATCCTTGGCTTGTAACATTGTTCAAGGGTAAAGGAAAACTAGTGGTTAAGGTAAGGTGTTTTCCAAGGATCTGAACTATGTTACGCATAAGGTCAAGTCTGTCTTCACTTTCAAGCATGCAATGAATGTTATCTATGGTAGGGATGGAGGTAGTTGAAATTTTCTCGATACTTATTTGATTTTGTAGGTTTTCTAAGTCTTCATGAATTTGGATTATGTTTTCTTGCAAAACACTAGCAACCATTGTTTCAACATGCGTCACACTACTTCAAGGAAAAAGGTTGTTAAGGGTATGGTCCGTACCTAGTGTACTAGTGTCAACACTAGTAGTGAAAGAGTTAGATAACCCAAGATCCATGACGATTGTGCTATCACGAGATGACATGAGTCTCAAATTGCATCTCACTATAGTATTAGCAATAGGACACCAAGTAGAAAAGCTCATACAAGCGATACTAAATGCAAGATGGATGCAAATGAAATTCAAATGAAATTAAGCTAAATGTGATGAAATAGAAACTTTGGAAACTAAAATAGAAATTTATCAGTAGAAAACATGAGCACAAAAATAGATTTTTGAATTCTAAAAAATGCAGTTTAAAATATACACTGGGACTAAGTCACCTAGAGGGGCATATGAGTCCTAGTGAGGTTTTTTTCACAATTTAAAAAAAAATTAAGTGATTTTTATGTTTTTTACTTTTGATGCTCCATAGAATAAATGCAAATGCATATTTTAGATGATTTTCAATGATGCAAGATGCAAAAAATGCAACCTATGTGCACTTTCACTAATGTAAAATTTAGGAACCCTAGAATGCCAATTAACTAATGTAAACCCTAATGCAATGTTAATGCAAGAAAGATCTACGATGGTGATGCAATCCAAATGAGAATTAAGATGTTATAAATGCAGGTTAACCAAAATGAAACAACATAAATTAATTGCTTTATGGTTTAGGACATAGAATAACACATTTCACAATCATTCATTCAAGGAAAACCCTAGAGATCTCAATCTAAAGTATGCAAAGGAGAAAGAGATCTTGCAATAGGGTTGTCCTAGGGTATGATTATAAACTAAAGAGGGGTTCACCACCAAGATAGGACTTGTAAAGACTAATGAAATGTAATATCTAATTCTTAAACCTAATGGAATGCAATACTTGACTAAATGACCTAGAAAAGCATGTAAAATAGAACAAAAAGCTGAGAGATGAAAGGTGTGCATCTGGAAACCTGAAAAGGGATGGATGAAGCTCTGAAATGCTTAAAATAATGAATTTAAAGCTGACTAGGACTTATATGCCAGACTAGTCGATTTAGTCCTAGATTAGGGTTTTTGGGTAGAAACTGAAATCTAGCAGAGAGGTGTCTGGAACTCCTGAAATCTACAAATTTGCCTATATTGGGACTCATATGCCAGAAGTTGTGTATCAATCAAGTTAGGTTTTTTTTGAAATTCAAAGTCTAAATCTACTCCTCAATGTTTACTATATCATTTCCATCTAATTTTTGAATCTGAAACTCTAATCTGCAACCTGTAGATGTCTTCGAATGATCTCCAATGCAAGGTGACAACTTTGACAACTTTGAACACTTTAAAAAATTTCTCCAAAATTTCTCTTCAATATGTCTTCAACCTAGATCTACAAATCACACACTAAAGAGAGGGAAAAACGTTGTTTTGTTAGTGGAGAGGGGTTTTCCTTTGTCAAACCCCATTTTGGTAATTAAACCTTGAAATGAAATGAAATAGGATGAAGGAATGATGAATGAACAAAATGCAATGTTGCAACTCACCAAACCCTAGTAATAAAGTGTTGCAAACATGTAAGAAGTGGATCCAATGGATGCAGATCTTGAATCTTGCTTGAATATGATAGATCTTGAATTGAATGCTAGCTTGAATCATGCAGAAACCCTACATCACAAATTTTAGCTCAAAAATAAACATGGTGCATGATGACTTTGACATGATGCTTGATACTTGAATAATGCTCTAAAATACTTGATAGTCAACCCTTGAATGCTCTTGAATGCTCTTGTAAACTCATGAATGCTCTTGTGAACTCAAATTTTCTATAAGGAAGCTCATCCAACTTGCTAGGTGTAAAAGGAGTGAAAGAAACTTTTATTTATACTTGTTTATGCCAAATTTCTCGAAATTACAACACTTCAAGCTGACATCAGATCTAGGAGGATAAATACCACCAAGAATTTGAATTAAATTTAGTTTTGGGCCACACGAGACTCATACAATAGAAGTGGCATATGAGTCCCATTAGGCATTAATTATGGGACACATTTTCAAAATTACGTAGAATAATGTAAAATCTAGATTGGGGCCCAAAAACCTAGGTGGGACTCATACGCCCAAGGTGGCGTATGAGTCCCAAATCATCAAATATGGGCCACACAACCTAAAAACACCTGAATTATGATTGGATGTTGGTTTATGTCAAGATTATCCTCAAAAAGATGCATTAAACGGGGCTTGTGGATGCAAAATAAGGCCAATTAAGGCATAAAGAAGCCCAATTAATAATGAAAAACCTAGAAATGTGTGAAAGTGTGGTGCAACACTTTACAACACTTTAAATAAGGCACAATTAAGTCCATTTAGTTCACAAGGGCCCAAGTAATAATGTGAATGTGTCAAACACATTACAACACTAAATCAAGGCAACATTATGCTCAAAACAAGGAGGGCTCAAATCAGTGAGGAAAAGTAAAGGGATACTTTTTCTGTTGCCATAGTTACAAGCGGTAGTGCCCTAGACTAGAAGATTCTACTTTTTGGAATCTCTGAACAAGTACAAGTGGGTCATAGTTTGTAGCTTCTTTCTTGCCAGACTTAGCTTCAGAACTTCGTTCATTGATGAATACCTCTTCTTTCCCTAATTTGTTGAAATAGGAGGCTTGAATACTTGATCTTTCTATTAGGTCTTCAATCTTCTTCTAAATTCACTTTAGATCTACCACCTACAAAAAGAAAAGGAGAGAAAGGGTTGTGCCATATAGGGGCTTGCCTAAGTCAAACCCTATTTTGGTGTTACCACCTTCATAATGGTTATGATGATGAAAAGAGTGCTTACCCTCGGTTGGGCAGAGGTAAATGGATAAAATAAGTGATAAATAACAATTTATTGCAACTTTCCACTTGATCTGATCTCCTTGATGGTCTGAAGCCATGATACGCATCTCATGCAAGGAAGATTTTCTTGATAATGGATGATCCTAAAGATAAATGAACATGGATAATCTTACTCATAAACTTGATGCATTGCTAACATGAATCTCATTTGATGAAAATGTTGTAATAATGTTGCTTATTCTTGTCTTGATTGATTTTAGGAATTCAAATTTCTCCAATCCTTCATTAGGACTTTAAATGGTGAAAAATACTTATATTTATACGCATTTTTTGTTTTCCAAAATAATTACTTTGAAAAGCCAACAAACAAATTTAAATTTGTGAACATAATAATGTTGACAATAAAATATTTTAAATTTGGCCAAAATAGGTTGGTCAAGGGTGGTGGTTCCCTAACTAGACCTATCATTAAATTTTAATTATCGTTAAACAAATTATTAATTTTAATTCCCAAATTTATTTGAATTTTAAAAAATGATAATAAAACAAGAAAATTATAAGCATAACTAGGTCTAAACACATAAGGGGGAGCCAAAAATAGTTTGAGATTTTCAAGGTTGACAATTTACAATGCTACACTTCTATAGGTCAAAGTTTCCTTTGTTAAATTTCTCCACTTTTATCCTATATGCTATTTCCATGATTGTAAATTGAAAATAAAATCATTGTAATAAAACTCCCAATCAAACAAGAATTGATAGAAATAAGACTCATTCTAATTCACATGTATCTAACAAGTTGGCCAAGCTATTATATCAAATGAAATAAAATAAGGTAAAGATATGCAAACAATATCCATAATTAACCCTATAAGAAGAGTGTCAAAATATATCTTATCTAGTAAATTTTTAGTAGCACTCCAAAATAACAACACAAATGAATACTAATAATGAAATAACATAATAAAGAACACACACTGTAAGAGTATTATAAATTATAAATATATCTTAATAAAATCCTTTCAAGAAGAATCCAACCACCAAAGTGTTGAATCTAATAGGCTATACAACAATTGAAAAGATTACAATACACTTCCAAGTTCCAACCTCTTTTAAGAGATCCAATGCTCAAACTCAAAGTAGAATTAAACACAAAATAATATTGATAGCCTTCCATTCAAGCCCTTTATTTATAAACAATAAAAAAACAATAAGAAATAAGTTTACTACAAGCTTTCCACCAATATTTAATGTTCCAAAAAATATAATGAATGCATCATGTGAGGCCAAGTATTTATTATTTTTATAATATTGAATGCATTTTATAAGTTTTAAAAATATTAAATACATCCATCCAATGAATCTAATTGACGATGTGCATAACCAAATTATAACCTATCATAGTATACAAATTAATACTTTTATAACTACATATACAAATCCCCTAGTGAAAATAGTGTGCAATTATAAATTATGTATGCAACATACTAAACACCTTCCCAACATTCTCCTAATTGTTAGGTATATATTTCATAGGGATTCAAACCTATTCAATGAATTAGCTACTAGGGGGAAACATCCTAATAACACTCTTGCACTATCTAAACTTCTCCATAGTCATAGGATTCATCAAGAAATCAAAAACATGTCTAACACATTCATTTTCTTGATTACAACCCTCTTATCCTCCACAAAGTCATGACACAGTGATACTACACATAAAAGTGTTTTTTCATCTCATGAAATATAGATTTTTTCACTTATAAATGACACTCTAACTATGAAATTGGATCACCATTGATACATATTTCTCAATCTAATGTATAAACACAAATTACAAAGCTAAATTATATTTTTAAAAGAAAGAGTAGCTCCCACACAATCCATCATTTATTCATCTAAATAATTGTACAATTAAACAAGGTAAAAACATACCCACCAGTAGACCTCTTTCTATCAACATCATCCACCTAATCATAATCAATGAATCTCTAAATATTTAAAATCATGCTTGAGACCTTTCATCCCTTGTAAAAAATTAAAAACTGTGATTGTCTCTAAGATAATTGAATTCTCTTAACCACAATCCAATGTTCCTTCCCTAGAAATAAACTAGCTCAAGACTCCCACTTTTTGAGAAGCATATGGTCTAGTGTAAACTATAACATACATAAGGTTACCAACCTCACTAGAATAGGGGATGTGGTTTATATCATCTATCTTATATAGTTTTGACTATAATTAATTAATAAAGAGATTTGTTCCCATAAGAATGGGAACACTAATTGGTTTATAATCTTGCATCCTAAACCACTACAATTTATAGAGTTGGTATATTTCCTTTTCTTGACATAAAGTTTCATATTTTTTCTAACTGTCATGATCTCCATCCCTATGACAAGATTTATCACCCTGAGTTCTTTATATCAAAATAAATTGAAAGATAAGATTTCAAAGTTTTGTTCATATCGTTACTATTATTAGAGAGAATATCATTAACATATATACAAATATCAATAAATAATCACCATATTATTTGAAGAAAACATAATAATTTTATTTGGCTCTAACATACACCAATTAATACCACATTCTAGGGTACTATTTGAACCATGAAGATATTTTAGATCTTGAAAACTAATTTATTTTTGCCCTTCACCTCACATTTCTCTAGCTATGCCATGTAGATATCCTCCTCCAAATCCCCATGTATAAAAGTAATTCCCTCTACTTGGGAATAAACCTTTTCCATAACATCACTTTGAACTTATCAGTGAGCTACCCATTTAATTAACTTCTTGAAAACTCATTTGTAGCCAACAAATTTTTGATCCTTGTGAAGGTTAGCTAAGTTTCACATGATATTCTTCTTAAGTATTGTTATTTCATTATCCATGGATACTTTCTAATATTTATTGTCTATAGACTCCAATACCTTCTTTATTATTCTAGGCTTACCATCATTAATAGTTAAAGAAAATATATATTTAAAAATTGATGGGATATCTATAGTTATACCTTTAAGGTGATTTCCTTTACCAAGTGGAACTGATTTGGGTGAGGTTTGACATTACTCTTTCTCCTTTTAAATTTTAAAACTACCCTCATTAATAGGTCCATGTTGAATCTCTAATTTAGCCACAAGTGCAGGTTCCTTCATCTTTGGCTCTTTAGCTAAACCATTATTTTATCAAGTTATAGATGTGAAGGCATAGAATAATAAGATTTAACCTCCAAGAAGGTCACACCCTAATTGTACATTATCCTTTTAGCTTTTGGACTCTAAAGTTTGTACCCTTTCATATCATCATTATAAAAAATGAAGATACAAATTTATGTTATGAAGTCCAACTTTGATCTCTTCTCCTTTGACACATGTACACATGTCTTATGCTTAAAACCATGATATAATATAATTAAATATTCTTTGATGACCAAGCCTCCATAGAGGTCATATTACACAAGAGCTATGATAGGAGACCTATTAATATAACAAGTTATGCTCACAATTTTTTTCCATAATTTTTGTTTCAATTCAAAATCATTTAGCAAGTTCTTCACTCTCTCCATTAGTGTCCTAGTCATTCTTTCTACAAATCCATTTAGTTGAGAGTTTTATGGAGCCATCTTGTACCTTATAATACCATATTCTCTACAAAAGTGATAAAACTATACTAAAAACAATTATCCACCATTATCAATCCTGAAAATATTAATCTCCCCTTCTATTTTATTCTCCATAAAAGCCTTGAACTATTTTAACGTCCCAAAAACCTCTTGTTTGTGCTCGAGGAAAAACACCCATAATTTCTTGGAGAAGTTATCAATATATAATACATAGTATAAATATTTTCCAATAGATGGTACATCTATAATACCAAACATGTTACAATGAATCAACTCTAATGAAAGGAAGAAAATTCTCATTGCTTATGGTTTAGGACATAGAACAACAATCTTCCTAGCTTTCATTCAAAGAAAACCCTAGAGATCTCAATCTAAGGTATGAAAATGAGAAAGAGATCTTGCAATAGGGTTGTCCTAGGATCTAATTATAAGCTAAAGAGGGGTTCACCACCAAGCTAGGGCTTGGAAATACTAATGAAATGAAAAACCTAATGGTTAACCTAATGCAATGTAAAGCTTCACTAAAATAACCTAAAAATGCATGTAAATGAGAACATAGAGTTGAGAGATGAAAGGTGTGCACCTGGAAATATGAAGAAGACTGGATGAAGGCTTTAAATGCTGAAAACACTGAAATTAAAGCCTCCTAGGACTCATACGCTAGTCTGGATGATTTACTCCCAGATTAGGGTTTTTGGGCAGAAACTAGAATCTGGCAGAGAGGTGTCTGGAACTCCTGAAATTTGCAAAATTGCCTATACCGAGAATCATTTGCCAGAAGTGGCATATTAGTTCAATTAGGGTTTTCTAGAAATTAAAAGTTTGATTCTACTCCTCAATGTCTGCTCTATCCTTTCCACTTGATTTTCGGATTTGAATCTTCAATTTGCAACTTGCAGATGTTCTCTAAGGATCTCCAATGCAAGGTGACAACTTTGAAAACTTTGAAAACTTGAAAACTTTCTCCAAACTTGCTCTTCAATGTGCCTTCAACCTAGATATGCAAATCACACACAAAAGAGAGGGAAAAATGTTTTTTTGTTAGTGGAAAGGGGTTTGCCTTGGTCAAACCCCATTTTGGTAATCAAACCTTGAAATGAAATAAAATAGGAAAGGAGAATGATGAATGAACAAAATGCAATGTTACAACTCACCAAACCCTAGTAATAAAGTGCTGCAAACATGCATGAAGTGGCTCCAGTGGATGTAGATCTTGACTCTTGCTTGAATGTGATAGATCTTGAATTGAATACTAACTTGAATCATGAAGCCCTACATCACAATTGTTATCTCAAAAACAAACATGATGCATGATGACTTTGATATGATGCTTGATACTTGAGTAAAGCTTTAAAAAACTTGATAATCTGCCCTTGAATGCTCTTGTAAACACTTGAATGCTCTTGTGAACTCTAATTTATTACAATGCATGAATAATTGAAAGCTTAGGATGAAAATGAGTGAAATAACCTTGTATTTATACTTGTTTATGCCAAATTTCCCAAAATTACAACACTACAAGCTGACATTAGATCTAGGAGGATAAAATCCCATCAAGAATTTGAATTAAATTTAATTTTGGGCCACACAGGACTCATATGCCAGAAGTGGCATATAAGTCCCATTAGGCATAATTATGGGACATATTTTCAAAAATGTTTAGAATGAGGTGAAATCAAGATCAGGACCCAAAACCCTAGGTGGGACTCATACGCCCAAGGTGGCATATGAGTCCTAGATCACCAAATCTGGGCCACCCAACCTAAAAACACCTGAATTATGATTGGATGTTGATTTATGTCAGGATTATCCTAAAAAAGAAGCATTATGGGGCTTGGGCATGCAAAATAAGGCCAATTACAACATAAAGAAGCCCAATTTTTTAATAAAACCCTACAAAGGTGTGAAAGTGTGTTACAACACTTTACAACACCCTAAATAAGGTATCATTAGGTTTATTTAGTTCACAAGGGCCAAAGACCTAATGTGAGTGTGTTAAACACATTACAACACTAAGTCAAGGCATCATTAAGCTCAATTTTATAAGGAGGGCCCAAACAAGTGTAAAAATGTCACGGACAAAATTTTTTGACACTACATCTAAAATCCCTCTAAATATAGAAAATTTCATAAAAAAATTACTCAATTATTTCCCATATATGTAATGTTTATGGAAATCAAAATCTAGAGAATAATTACTTAGACCCACTACTAAATTCTTACTCTTGAAATCCCTTATGCCTAAATCTCACCAAGATAGTCAATCTACTCATGCCATAACATGGTCTTCTTTGTAGGAAGCTTACGATCCCTTGAACTAAGAACCACTAAATTGTTCTACATTCCATGATGTTGGCATCTAATTGGAATAAAGTTCCAAATCGAACTCCCTTAGCCAAGACCATGGTACCATACATAATCTTGCATTCTTCCTTATTAAAGACCACATACACATTAACATCATTAAATTTACTCACCAAGAGAAATATCCTCACTAAACTTGGAATGTGCATGACATTGGAAAGGGTCTCATTCCTTCCATTTTCATATGTGAGCCTAAATCTACTTGATTCAATAATTTTGGGAGAAAATTTATCTCCCAAATAAATACTGACACCATCAATGCTCTCATACGATAGGCACCACTCTTTATGGAAATTTATATGATAAGGGGCTCCCCAAGTCAATAATTCATGCACCGTTATGTGCATTTGTATCAAGAGATATAATAAAAGAATTATTGCCATCATCATTGGAGGTCCTCAAGTCTATATCATCTTCCAAATCCTTCTTTTTATTCTACTTCTTGTAGGGCCCTCTGAATCGCTCCAACTTACCTTGATTCCAACACCCATCCTTGGATTTGCATGAACACTTATATTTGCCCCTTGATTTGGAGCATATTCAATTTAATTCTTCGTCCTTTTGTCCTTGGAATGGCCTCTCACTGTCAAGACATCCTTGGCACAATTGAAAATATTATGCTCCATCTCCTTAAAAAATGAAACCACCACTTCATCAATCTTCAACTTTGAAGTGGTCTTTGATTATTAGCATGAGACTATCCTAAATTTTGGGCAAAGAACACAACAGGTTAATATATTGTTCCTTGTCATCCATATTCACATCGACAAATGTCAACTGGCTCACCAATGTGTTGAACATGTGCAGATGCTATCACTAAGTCACTAGTACCTATCTTATATGAATAAATCTTTTAAATCATAGAATTTAACTTATTCACTAGGGACTTTATCTAATGCAAAATTATAAACCTATCCTAAAGGTTCTTTGTGGTGGCCTTTGTCACAACATTCAAGAGTATGTAAAACATAAAATTAATTTGTTAGCTATTCTTGGGGATTCTGAGTTAGTTGTTTCACAAGTTAGATCAAAATATGCAGCAAAAGATAAGAGACTAAAGCAATATAGGAATGTTGTATGGGATACAGTCGAGTTATTTGATGCTTTCTCAATTGAGTGGATTGATAGGTCGAAGAACATAATGGCAGATTTTTTAGCAAATGTAGGGCTAAAAAGGGATGATATTACACTGGCTGGAGTATCACAAATTGAGTTCAAAACAAGGCCTGTTGTGCTTGATAAAATATATAGTTGGCAGGTTTTTAATGATGATACTCACCTTTTGAAATTTCTTCACCGTATAGATCAATATGAAGCCCAAGAAATTGATTTCAATGCCTTTGTTGAAGAAGTAGATGGGAAGCAGACATTATTTGGGAAGGAGATCTTATAGCTTAAAACAAATAAGCTTCCTAAAGGGTTAGTGGCATTGGAGAGGGTGTATGATGGAAGTGATCGATCCCTCATGAAGCAAACACTAGTCAAGAGGGAGGATATTGAAGAGATCAACTTGGGGACTAAGATGGCACCAAGAAAGGTGTACATAGGGAAGAAAATAAGCCCAAAAATCAGAAGAATGTTGATAGCATTACTGAGAAAATATAAATATGTGTTTGCATGGTCTTATGAAGATCTAAAAGCATATAGGGAAGATTTGTTTCAGCATGAAATACCATTGAAGCCAGATGCAAAGCCATTTAGATAGAAGCAAAGACCCATTAATCCAACATTGGAATTAAAAATGTAGGAAGAATTGGCAAAGCTCAGAGATGGTGGCATCATCAAACCAATCAGGCACTCAACATGGGTCTCAAACCTAGTCCCTATCAGGAAGAAAAACATAGATATCATACTATGTGTGGATTTCAGAAATCTAAATATGGCATCCCTCAAGGATAATTATCCTCTACCCAATATGGAGGCTATACTACGTAAGGTGACAGGGTGAGAGCTGTTATCTATGATGGATGGGTTTTCAGGTTATAACCAGGTTAAAGTTAAAGAATCTGAACAGTCTAAGATGACTTTTACGACCCCATGGGGGACATATGTATACATAAGAATGCTGTTTGGTCTCACAAATGTAGGAGCAACTTTCCAAAGAGCTATGGACGTAGCATTTGCAGACTTGATCAATGCTGCCATGGTGGTGTATCAAGATGACCTTACTGCTTATTCAAAAAGGGCTGAAGATCATATAGAACATCTAGAAAAGGTATTTATTAAGGTTTTGGAATATGGTATTAGTCTGAACCCTAAAAAATGTCATTTTGCAGTCACAGAGGGTAAACTCTTAGGACATATTGTGTCAAAGGATTGGATTAGAATAGACCCTGAAAGGGTTGAAGCCATTGATAAAGTTCCAATTCCTAAAACTGTCAAGGCCATTCAATGATTCTTTGGACATATCAACTTTGTTAGGAGGTTTGTTTCTAATTTTGCTGAAATTATTAAGCCTGTATCAAAAATGTTAAGAAAAGGAAAAAAAATAGATTGGACTGCAAAAGCATTAGATGCTTTTATATCAATCAAAAAGGCCATCAAGGAGGCCCCTGTCCTTAAGTCTCCAGACTTTCCAAAACCCTTTCAAATATTTTCATTTGCTTCATTTCATACTATAGTTGCAGTTATGTTACAAAAAAAATGAGGAAGGTCATGAATAGCTTGTGACTTTTTTCAGTAAGTCATTGCAGGGGTCAGAATTGAAGTATGATATAATGGAAAAACAAGCATTTGCATTAGTAAAAGCCACAAAAGCTTTCAGGCCATATCTTGTTGGAGCTAAGGTGATTTCTTACGTCCCTCATGCAACTATAAAGGATATTTTGACATAGTCTGAGGTAACAGGAAAGAGATGCAGGTGGATTAATAAAATCTAGGAGTTTGATATGGAAATACAAATCACTAAATTGGTGAGAGGTTAGGGTTTGGCCAGGCTAATGGCAGAAGCAAATATCAAAGCAAATCAGATTTGTAATATAGAAGAGGAAGAGAATGCAATTGCAAGTATTGAGCATACTCCTTGGTATGCAAATATCATGCATTACCTCAGACACATGAAATGTCCAGAAGGATTGAGTGATAGTTAGAAAATAACTTTAAAGCTGCAAGCATCCAAGTATGTATTTATGGAAGGTGATTTGTTTTGGAAAAATAGGGATGGAATATTGTTGTTATGTCTGGATGAATCACAAGCTAAGCATGTCTTACGAGAAATGTATGAAGGGGTCTGTGGAGGCCATTATTCTGCAAAGACAACTGCACATAAAATTCTTAGGGCAGGTTACTACTGGCCAAATTTTTTTAATGACTCCTTTTCACATGTAAGAAAATGTGAGGCCTGCCAGAAATTCTATGGGAAAATGAAGTATCAGGGAGCTTTACCACTTAGGCCATTGTAGGTTGAAGCCCTTTTTCATTAGTGGGGCATTGATTTCATTGGGGAGATACAAGAGAAATCGAGTGGAGGACATAAGTGGATACTGGTAGCTACTAACTATTTTACCAAATGGGTAGAAGCAGTCCCAACCAAGCAAGCTACAAGTAAAGTTGTGACAAATTTTCTAAAGGATAACATCATTACCAGATTTGGTACACCACTAAGGCTGATTACAGATAACGGGATGTGTTTCAGATATGATGAATTCAAAATTTTTTGTAGTACGTATGTCATTACCATTTCTTATGCAGCTCCATACTATCCACAAGCTAATGGTCAAGTAGAGTCCAACAATAAAAGTCTTCTTAAGATCATAAGGAGGATGCTAGGGTAGAACAAGAAAGCTTGGGATTCAAAACTGAAATTGGCTATCTAGGCTGAAAGGATCACTGTAAAAAAGGAAATTGGAAAATCCCCATTTGAATTGGTGTATGGAACACAAGCTAGGATGCCTCTACATAATTTGTTACCAGTCTACAAGTTTATCCTTCAAGAAGATTTGGAGATCTCAGAACCTATGGAAGAGAGAATAGAGCAGCTGGCTGAACTTGATGAGATAAGGAGAGTAGCTCAAAACTAGAACATAAAGTTGCAGGCATAGATGAAGTATTTATTTGATAAAAAGGGAAACGATAGAAAATTTGAGGAGAATGATTTGGTACTAATGTGGAATGCAAGACGTTAGGAGAAAGGAAAGTACGAAAAGTTTGAAGCCTTGTGGTTGGGACCTTTTGTGGTTATTGGTAAGAAAGGTAAAGATTCATATTATCTACAAAACATGGTTGGTGAAGAGCAGGAGTGTCCTGTACATGGGCAGTATTTGAAACATTTTTTCTCTTGAGCAGATACAGAGGATTAAGGGTTGCATATGCATGGACAACTCTTGACAATCCTTTCAAAAATTCTCTTCCATGCATCGTAGTCTAGGAAATAAAAGGAATAGGAGTTGCCAGTACATGGACAATCCTAATATTCCTTCTTTTAAAATAAGTCTTTCCATTTACAGTAGTATAGGGTCATATTCATTTCCATCTCCATTTATTCCATCTTGCTCATTGATCCATCACCTTGAGTTTGGTCTGCTCACCCAAAAATCTGGATCCTTGCAATGATCTCACAATCATTCATCCCTAGACGGAGCCACTGTTAGAACTGTAAAATCTTGAAACTTTTACAGTTTTTTTATACCCATGAGTTTCCAAATTAGTCCTTACCACATGCACAAAATCCTCTTTTCATAATATTTGGCCCATACTTTGTCATGTGGTCCTATAGAATCCATCTAAACTTGAATATTTCATTGTATAATTCATATCAACATGACACAAATCATTGTCTTGGCGAAAGAGAGATCCTATGGGCAAGAAAGTCATCTTCGGAATAGGTCATAGCGAACTCATGTATGTCTTACCGATCGGTGCACGAGGAGACATATCGGCCAGACAAAGGGTTATCGGGATGAACTCTTACTGCATGCATCAGGTCTTGCCGATAAAACATAAAGGGGATTCTATCAATAATTATCGAGGTGAAGTTAGGTAGTCTGGATGACCCATATGTCTCACCGAATGTTATTTTATCGGCGAGAAAGTAAATATGTCTTAGCAACCGAAAAACATACCAAAGGACGTATCTCGGTGTGACACAAAGTAATGTATGAAACATCTCCTCGACTCCAAATGTCACAGTGAATTACATAAGATGAAAGGATAACTGCCGATGAGACTCCGAATTTCGGTGAGATGGCAGGACATTATAG
>VDFB02000009.1:24789534-24810871 GCA_007258455.2 Sequoia sempervirens | reverse complement strand
TTGGTTTATGAGAGGATCATTTTTTGCATTTTGAGATGGAGGTGAATAAGGCGAAGGTGTGTATGTGTTCAAGGGGAAAGTGAATGGAATTATTATAGGAGGTAAATTCATAGGATATATGACTTGCAATGCCACAAAAGTACTAGGGATGGTAGCAGGAATACCCAAGGAAGGAAGTACATTACTAGTGGGTTGCATTGTTGTTGTAACTTGAGGGTTGATATGGAGGTAGGAATAGAGGAAGTGTTGTGGGAGGAGGAATTTGAATTCCTCCTTGACTTCTCCAACATTGTTCAGGTAAGGGGAAAACCCGGAAGGTGGTTGGGTGAGGTGTTTTCAAGGATCGAGGACCAGTGCACTTCAAGCATGCAATGAATGTTATCTATGGTAGGGATAGAGGTAGTTGAAATTTTCTCAATACTTATTTGATTTTGTAGGTTTTCTAAGTCTTCATGAATTTGGATTATGTTTTCTTGCAAAACACTAGCAACCATTGTTTCAACATGTGTCACACTACTTCAAGGAAAAAAGTTGTTAAGGGTATGGTCCATACCTAGTGTACTAGTGTCAACACTAGTAGTGAAAGAGTTAGATAACCCAAGATCCATGACGATTGTGCTATCGTGAGATGACATGAGTCTCAAATTGCATCTCACTATAGTATTAGCAATAGGACACCAAGTAGAAAAGCTCATACAAGTGATACTAAATGCAAGATGGATGCAAATGAAATTCAAATGAAATTAAGCTAAATGTGATGAAATAGAAACTTTGGAAACTAAAATAGAAAGTTATCAGTAGAAAACATGAGCACAAAAATAGAGTTTTGAATTCTAAAAAATGCAGTTTAAAATCTACACTTGGACTAAATCACCTAGAGGGGCGTATGAGTCCCAGTGAGGTTTTTTTCACAATTTTTTTAAAAAATTAAGTGATTTTTATGCTTTTTAGTTTGGATGCTCTGTAGAATAAATGAAAATTCATATTTTAAATTATTTTCAATGATGCAAGATGCAAACAATGCAACCTATGTGCACTTTCACTAATGTAAAATTTAGGAACCCTAGAATGCCAATTAACTAATGCAAACCCTAATGCAATGTTAATGCAAGAAAGATCTACGATGGTGATGCAATCCAAATGAGAATTAAGATTTTCTAAATGTAGGTTAACCAAAATGAAACAACATAAATTAATTTCTTTATGGATTAGGACATAGAATAACACATTTCACAATCATTCATTCAAGGAAAACCCTAGAGATCTCAATCTAAAGTATGCAAAGGAGAAAGCGATCTTGCAATAGGGTTGTCCTAGGGTATGATTATAAACTAAAGAGGGGTTCACCACCAAGATAGGACTTGTAAAGACTAATGAAATGTAATATCTAATTCTTAAACCTAATGCAATGCAATACTTGACTAAATGACCTAGAAAAGCATGTAAAATAGAACAAAAAGTTGAGAGATGAAAGGTGTGCATCTGGAAACCTGAAAAGGGATGGATGAAGCTCTGAAATGCTTAAAATAATGAATTTAAAGCTAACTGGGACTTATACGCCAGACTGGTCAATTTAGTCCTAGATTAGGGTTTTTGGGTAGAAACTGAAATTTGGCAGAGAGGTGTCTGGAACTCCTGAAATCTGCAAATTTGCCTATATTGGGACTCATATGCTAGAAGTTGTGTATCAATCAAGTTAGGGTTTTTTTGAAATTCAAAGTCTAAATCTACTCCTCAATGTTTACTATGTCATTTCCATCTAATTTTTGAATCTGAAACTCTAATCTGCAACCTGTAGATGTCTTCCAATGATCTCCAATGCAAGGTGACAACTTTGACAACTTTGAACACTTTGAAAACTTTCTCCAAAATTTCTCTTCAATATGTCTTCAACCTAGATCTGCAAATCACACACTAAAGAGAGGGAAAAGTGTTGTTTTGTTAGTGGAGAGGGATTTTCCTTTGTCAAACCCCATTTTGGTAATTAAACCTTGAAATGAAATGAAATAGGATGAAGGAATGATGAATGAACAAAATGCAATGTTGCAACTCACCAAACCCTAGTAATAAAGTGTTGAAAACATGTAAGAAGTGGATCCAATGGATGCAGATCTTGAATCTTTGAATATGATGAATCTTGAATTGAGATGGGTTGAATCTAGCGACCCATCACAAATGTTGACTCAAAAAACAAACATGATTGCCGTGATGAGAGCTTTGACATGATGTGATGCTTGAATAATGCTCTAAAATAGCGATAGTAAACAGCAGACTGATCTTGAATGCTCTTGTGACTCATGAATGCTCTTGTGAACTCAAATTTCTAGAAAGGAGCTCTCATTCAACACTGGGTGGGGAGTGAAAGAAACTTTTACTTATAACATTTTATGTAAATTCTTGGAAATTACAACAACATAAAAGTTGACTCGGATCAGGATAAAATACCAAAGTTTGATTAAATTGGTTTGGGCCACAAGACTCATACAATAGAAGTGGCGTATGAGTCCCATTAGGCATTAATTATGGGACACATTTTCAAAATTACGTAGAATAATGTAAAATCTAGATCGAGGCCCAAAAACCTAGGTGGGACTCATATGCCCAAGGTGGCGTATGAGTCCTAGATCACCAAATATGGGCCACACAACCTAAAAACACCTGAATTATGATTGGATGTTGGTTTATGTCAAGATTATCCTCAAAAAGATGCATTAAATGGGGCTTGTGGATGCAAAATAAGGCCAATTAAGGCATAAAGAAGCCCAATTAATAATGAAAACCCTAGAAATGTGTGAAAGTGTGGTGCAACACTTTACAACACTTTAAATAAGGCACAATTAAGTCCATTTAGTTCACAAGGTCCCAAGTAATAATGTGAATGTGTCAAACACATTACAACACTAAATCAAGGCAACATTATGCTCAAAACAAGGAGGGCTCAAATGAGTGAGGAAAAGTAAAGGGATACTTTTTCTGTTGCCACAGTTACAAGTGGTAGTGCCCTAGACTAGAAGATTCTAATTTTTGGAATCTCTGAACAAGTACAAGTGGGTCATAGTTTTTAGCTTCTTTCTTGCTAGACTTAGCTTCAGAACTTCGTTCGTTGATGAATAACTCTTCTTTCCCTAATTTGTTGAAATAGGAGGCTTGAATACTTGATCTTTCTATTAGGTCTTCAATCTTCTCCTAAATTCACTTTAGATCTACCACCTACAAAAAGAAAAGGAGAGAAAGGGTTGTGCCATATAGGGGCTTGCCTAAGTCAAATCCTATTTTGGTGTTACCACCTTCATAATGGTTATGATGATGAAAAGAGTGCTTACCCTTGGTTGGGCAAAGGTAAATGGATAAAATAAGTGATAAATAACAATTTATTGCAACTTGCCACTTAGATCTGACCTCCTTGATGGTCTGAAGCCATGATACACATCTCATGCAAGGAAGATTTTCTTGATAATGGATGATCCTAAAGATAAATGAACATGGACAATCTTACTCATAAACTTGATGCATTGCTAACATGAATCTAATTTGATGAAAATGTTGTAATAATGTTGCTTATTCTTCTCTTGATTGATTTTAGGAATTCAAATTTCTCCAATCCTTCATTAGGACTTTAAATGGTGAAAAATACTTATATTTATATGAATTTTTTGTTTTCCAAAATAATTACTTTGAAAAGCCAACAAACAAATTTAAATTTGTGAACATAATAATGTTGACAATAAAATATTTTAAATTTGGCCAAAATAGGTTGGTCAAGGGTGGTGGTTCCCTAACTAGACCCATCATTAAATTTTAATTATCGTTAAATAAATTATTAATTTTAATTCCCAAATTTATTTGAATTTTAAAAAATGATAATAAAACAAGAAAATGATAAGCATAACTAGGTCTAAACACATAATGGGGAGCCAAAAATAGTTTGAAATTTTCAAGGTCGACAATTTACAATGCTACACTTCTATAGGTCAAAGTTTCCTTTGTTAAATTTCTCCACTTTTATCCTATATGTTATTTCCATGATTGTAAATTGAAAATAAAATCATTGTAATAAAACTCCCAATCAAACAAGAATTGATAGAAATAAGACTCATTCTAATTCACATGTATCTAACAAGTTGGTCAAGCTATTATATCAAATGAAATAAAATAAGGTAAAGATATGCAAACAATATCCATAATTAACCCTATAAGAAGAGTGTCAAAATATATCTTATCTAGTAAATTTTTAGTAGCACTCCAAAATAACAACACAAATGAATACTAATAATGAAATAACATAATAAAGAACACACACTATAAGATTATTATAAATTATAAATATATCTTAATAAAATCCTTTCAAGAAGAATCCAACCACCAAAGTGTTGAAGCTAATTGGCTATACAACAATTAAAAAGATTACAATACACTTCCAAGTTCCAACCTCTTTTAAGAGATCCAATGCTCAAACTCAAAGTAGAATTAAACACAAAATAATATTGATAGCCTTCCATTCAAACCCTTTATTTATAAACAATAAAAAAACAATAAGAAATAAGTTTACTAGAAGCTTTCCACCAATATTTAATGTTCCAAAAATATAATGAATGCATCATGTGAGGCCAAGTATTTATTATTTTTATAATATTGAATGCATTTTATAAGTTTTAAAAATATTAAATACATCCATCCAATGAATCTAATTAACGATGTGCATAACCAAATTATAACCTATCATAGTATACAAATTAATACTTTTATAACTACATATACAAATCCCCTAGTGAAAATAGTATGCAATTATAAATTATGTATGCAACATACTAAACACCTTCCCAACATTCTCCTAATTGTTAGGTATATATTTCATAGGGATTCAAACCTATTCAATGAATTAGCTACTAGGGGGAAATGTCCTAATAACACTCTTGCACTATCTAAACCTCTCCATAGTCATAGGATTCATCAAGAAATCAAAAACATGTCTAACACATTCATTTTCTTGATTACAACCCTCTTATCCCCCACAAAGTCATGACACAGTGATACTACACATAAAAGTGTTTTTTCATCTCATGAAATATAGATTTTTTCACTTATAAATGACACTCTAACTATGACATTGGATCACCATTGATACATATTTCTCAATCTAATGTCTAAACACAAATTACAAAGCTAAATTATATTTTTAAAAGAAAGAGTAGCTCCCACACAATCCATCATTTATTCATCTAAATAATTGTACAATTAAACAAGGTAAACACATACCCACCAGTAGATCTCTTTCTATCAACATCATCCACCTAATCATAATCAATGAATCTCTAAATATTTAAAATCATGCTTGAGACCTTTCACCCCTTGTAAAAAATTAAAAACTGTGATTGTCTCTAAGATAATTGAACTCTCTTAATCACAATCCAATGTTCCTTCCCTAGAAAGAAACTAGCTCAAGACTCCCACTTTTTGAGAAGCATATGGTCTAGTGTAAACTATAACATACATAAGGTTACCAACCTCACTAGAATAGGGGATGTGGTTTATATCATCTATCTTATATAGTTTTGACTATAATTAATTAATAAAGAGATTTGTTCCCATAAGAATGGGAACACTAATTGGTTTATAATCTCGCATCCTAAACCACTGAAATTTATAGAGTTGGTATATTTCCTTTTCTTGACATAAAGTTTCATATTTTCTCTAACTGTCATGATCTCCATCCCTATGACAAGATTTATCACCCTAAGTTCTTTATATCAAAATAAATTGAAAGATAAGATTTCAAAGTTTTGTTCATATCGTTACTATTATTAGAGAGAATATCATTAACATATATACAAATATCAATAAATAATCACCATATTATTTGAAGCAAACATAATAATTTTATTTGGCTCTAACATACACCAATTAATACCACATTCTAGGGTACTATTTGAACCATGAAGATATTTTAGATCTTGAAAACTAATTTATTTTTTCCCTTCACCTCACATTTCTCTAGCTATGCCATGTAGATATCCTCCTCCAAATCCCCATGTATAAAAGTAATTCCCTCTACTTGGGAATAAACCTTTTCAATAACATCACTCTGAACTTATCAGTGAGCTACCCATTTAATTAACTTCTTGAAAACTCATTTGTAGCCAACAAGTTTTTGATCCTTGTGAAGGTTAGCTAAGTTTCACATGATATTCTTCTTAAGTATTGTTATTTCATTATCCATGGATACTTTCTAATATTTATTGTCTATAGAATCCAATACCTTCTTTATTATTCTAGGCTTACCATCATTAATAGTTAAAGAAAATATATATTTAAAAATTGATGGGATATCTATAGTTATACCTTTAAGGTGATTTTCTTTACCAAGTGGAACTGATTTGGGTGAGGTTTGACATTGCTCTTTCTCCTTTTAAATTTTAGAACTACCCTCATTAATAGGTCCATGTTGAATCTCTAATTTAGCCACAAGTGCAGGTTCCTTCATCTTTGGCTCTTTAGCTAAACCATTATTTTATCAAGTTATAGATGTGAAGGCATAGAATAATAAGATTTAACCTCCAAGAAGGTCACACCCTAATTGTACATTATCCTTTTAGCTTTTGGACTCTAAAGTTTGTACCCTTTCATATCATCATTATAAAAAATGAAGATACAAATTTATGTTATGAAGTCCAACTTTGATCTCTTTTCCTTTGACACATGTACACATGTCTTACGCTTAAAACTATGATATAATATAATTAAATATTCTTTCATGACCAAGCCTCCATAGAGGTCATATTCCATAAGAGCTATGATAGGAGACCTATTAATATAACAAGTTATGCTCACAATTTTTTTCCATAATTTGTGTTTCAATTCAAAACCATTTAGCAAGTTCTTCACTCTCTCCATTAGTGTCCTAGTCATTTTTTCTACAAATCCATTTAGTTGAGAGTTTTATGGAGCCATCTTGTACCTTATAATACCACATTCTCTACAAAAGTGATAAAACTATACTAAGAACAATTCTCCACCATTATCAATCTTGAAAATATTAATCTCCCCTTCTATTTTATTCTCCATAAAAGCCTTGAACTATTTTAACGTCCCAAAAACCTCTTGTTTGTGCTTGAGGAAAAACACCCATAATTTCTTGGAGAAGTTATCAATATATAATACATAGTATAAATATTTTCCAATAGATGGTACATCTATAATACCAAACATGTTACAATGAATCAACTCTAATGAAAGGAAGAAAATTGTCATTGCTTATGGTTTAGGACATAGAACAACAATCTTCCTAGCTTTCATTCAAGGAAAACCCTAGAGATCTCAATCTAAGGTATGAAAAGGAGAAAGAGATCTTGCAATAGGGTTGTCCTAGGATCTAATTATAGGCTAAAGAGGGGTTCACCACCAAGCTAGGGCTTGGAAATACTAATGAAATGAAAAACCTAATGGTTAACCTAATGCAATGTAAAGCTTCACTAAAATAACCTAAAAATGCATGTAAATGAGAACATAGAGTTGAGAGATGAAAGGTGTGCACCTGGAAATATGAAGAGAAGACTGGATGAAGGCTTAAATCTGGCTGCGATTAAAGCCTCTGGGAGAACTCATGCGCTGGTTTGGACTGATTTACTCCCTAGATTGGGTTTTTGGGCAAAAGTGGAATAGCGAGAGGGTGTCTGAGACTCTGGGTGCAAAAGTCCCATCACCAGGAATCATTAGCTGAAATTGGCATATTGATCGGTTGGGTTTTCTAGAAGTTCAGAATGGATTCTGCTCTCAATGTTTTACTCTATCCTTTCCACTTGATTTTCGGATTTGAATCTTCAATTTGGAACTTGCAGATGTTCTCCAAGGATCTCCAATGCAAGGTGACAACTTTGAAAACTTTGAAAACTTGACAACTTTCTCCAAAATTGCTCTTCAATGTGCCTTCAACCTAAATATACAAATCACACACTAAAGAGAAAAACGTTTTTGTTGGTGAAGGGGTTTTATGGTCAAACATTTAGTGTGGCGCGTGAAACAGCAAGTGGAAATAAACTGGAAGGGGAATGATGAATGAACAAATGCAATGTTGCACCAAACCTAATAATGCTACACAAACATGCATGAAGTGGCTCCAGTGGATGTAGACCTTGACTCTTGCTTGAATGTGATATATCTTGAATTGAATACTAACTTGAATCATGAAGCCCTACATCACAATTGTTATCTCAAAAACAAACATGATGCATGCTGACTTTGACATGATGCTTGATACTTGAATATAGCTCTAAAACACTTGATAATCTGCCCTTGAATGCTCTTGTAAACACTTGAATGCTCTTGTGAACTCCAATTTGTTACAATGCATGAATAATTGAAAGCTTAGGATGAAAATGAGTGAAATAACCTTGTATTTATACTTGTTTATGCCAAATTTCCCAAAATTACGACACTGCAAGCTGACATTAGATCTAGGAGGATAAAATCCCGTCAAGAATTTGAATTAAATTTAATTTTGGGCCACACAGGACTCATATGCCAGAAATGGCATATGAGTCCCATTAGGCATAATTATGGGACATATTTTCAAAAATGTTTAGAACGAGGTGAAATCAGGATCAAGACTCAAAACCCTAGGTGGAACTCATACGCCCAAGGTGGCGTATGAGTCCCAGATCACCAAATCTGGGCCACCCAGCCTAAAAACACCTAAATTATGATTGGATGTTGATTTATGTCAGGATTATCCTCAAAAATATGCATTAAATGAGGCTTGGGGATGCAAAATAAGGCCAATTACAGCATAAAGAAGCCCAATTTTTTAATAAAACCCTACAAAAGTGTGAAAGTGTGTTACAACACTTTACAACACCCTAAATAAGGTATCATTAGGTTTATTTAGTTCACAAGGGCCAAAGACCTAATTTGAGTGTGTTAAACACATTACAACACTAAGTAAAGGCATCATTAAGCTCAATTTTATAAGGAGGGCCCAAACAAGCGTGAAAATGTCACGGAAAATTTTTTTCGACACTACATCTAAAATTCCTCTAAGTATAGAAAATTTCATAAAAAAATTACTCAATTATTTCCCATAATGTAAAGTTTATGGAAATCAAAATCTAGAGAATAATTACTTAGACCCACTACTAAATTCTTACTCTTCAAATCCCTTATGCCTAAATCTCACCAAGATAGTCAATCTACTCATGCCATAACATGGTCTTCTTTGTAGGAAGCTTATGATCCCTTGAACTAAGAACCACTAAATTGTTCTACATTCCATGATGTTGGCATCTAATTGGAATAAAGTTCCAAATCGAACTCCCTTAGCCAAGACCATGATACCATACATAATCTTGCATTCTTCCTTATTAAAGACCACATACACATTAACATCATTAAATTTACTCACCAAGAGAAATATCCTCACTAAACTTGGAATGTGCATGACATTGGAAAGGGTCTCATTCCTTCCATTTTCATATGTGAGCCTAAATCTACTTGATTCAATAATTTTGGGAGAAAATTTATCTCCCAAATAAATACTGACACCATCAATGCTCTCATACGATAGGCACCACTCCTTATGGAAATTTATATGATAAGGGGCTCCCCAAGTCAATAATTCATGCACCGTTATGTGCATTTGTATCAAGAGATATAATAAAAGAATTATTGCCATCATCATTGGAGGTCCTCAAGTCTATATCATCTTCCAAATCCTTCTTTTTATTCTACTTCTTGTAGGGCCCTCTGAATCGCTCCAACTTAGCTTGATTCCAACACCCATCCTTGGATTTGCATGAACACTTATATTTGCCCCTTGATTTGGAGCATATTCAATTTAATTCTTCTTCCTTTTGTCCTTGGAATGGCCTCTCACTGTCAAGACATCCTTGGCACAATTGAAAATATTATGCTCCATCTCTTTAAAAAATGAAACCACCACTTCATCAATCTTCAACTTTGAAATGGTCTTTGATTATTAGCATGAGAATATCCTAAATTTTGGGCAAAGAACACAACAGGGTAATATATTGTTCCTTGTCATCCATATTCACATCGACAAATGTGAACTGGCTCCCCAATGTGTTGAACATGTGTAGATGCTATCACTAAGTCACTAGCACCTATCTTATATGAATAAATCTTTTAAATCATAGAATTTAACTTATTCACTAGGGACTTTATCTAATGCAAAATTATAAACCTATCCTAAAGGTTCTTTGTGGCGGCCTTTGTCACAACAGTCAAGAGTATGTAAAACATAAAATCAAGTTGTTAGCTATTCTTGGGGATTCTGAGTTAGTTGTTTCACAAGTTAGATCAAAATATGCAGCAAAACATAAGAGACTAAAGCAATATAGGAATGTTGTATGGGATACAGTCGAGTTATTTGATGCTTTCTCAATTGAGTGGATTGATAGGTCGAAGAACATAATGGCAGATTTTTTAGCAAATGTAGTGCTAAAAAGGGATGATATTACACTGGCTGGAGTATCACAAATTGAGTTCAAAACAAGGCCTGCTATGCCCGATAACATATATAGTTGGCAGGTTTTTAATGATGATACTCAACTTTTGAAATTTCTTCACTGTATAGATCAATATGAAGCCCAAGAAATTGATTTCAATGCCTTTGTTGAAGAAGTAGATGGGAAGCAGACATTATTTGGGAAGGAGATCTTATAGCTTAAAACAAATAAGCTTCCTAAAGGGTTAGTGGCATTGGAGAGGGTGTATGATGGAAGTGATCGATCCCTCATGAAGCAAACACCAGTCAAGAGGGAGGATATTGAAGAGATCAACTTGGGGACTGAGATGGCACCAAGAAAGGTGTACATAGGGAAGAAAATAAGCCCGACAATCAGAAGAATGTTGATAGCTTTACTGAGAAAATATAAACATGTGTTTGCATGGTCTTATGCCGATCTAAAAGCATATAGGGAAGATTTGTTTCAGCATGAAATACCATTGAAGCCAGATGCAAAGCCATTTAGACATAAGCAAAGACCCATTAATCCAACATTGGAATTAAAAATGTAGGAAGAATTGGCAAAGCTCAGAGATGGTGGCATCATCAAACCAATCAGGCACTCAACATGGGTCTCAAACCTAGTCCCTATCAGGAAGAAAAACAGAGATATCATACTATGTGTGGATTTCAGAAATCTAAATATGGCATCCCTCAAGGATAATTATCCTCTACCCAATATGGAGGCTATACTACGTAAGGTGATAGGGTGAGAGCTGTTATCTATGATGGATGGGTTTTCAGGTTATAACCAAGTTAAAGTTAAAGAATCTGAACAGTCTAAGATGACTTTTACGACCCCATGGGGGACATATGTATACATAAGAATGCTGTTTGGTCTCACAAATGTAGGAGCAACTTTCCAAAGAGCTATGGACGTAGCATTTGCAGACTTGATCAATGCTGTCATGGTGGTGTATCAAGATGACCTTACTGCTTATTCAAAAAGGGCTGAAGATCATATAGAACATCTAGAAAAGGTATTTATTAAGGTTTTGGAATATGGTATTAGTCTGAACCCTAAAAAATGTCATTTTGCAGTCACAGAGGGTAAACTCTTAGGACATATTGTGTCAAAGGATTGGATTAGAATAGACCCTGAAAGGGTTGAAGCCATTGATAAAGTTCCAATTCCTAAAACTGTCAAGGCCATTCAATGATTCTTTGGACATATCAACTTTGTTAGGAGGTTTGTTTCTAATTTTGCTGAAATTATTAAGCCTATATCAAAAATGTTAAGAAAAGGAAAAAAAATAGATTGGACTGCAAAAGCATTAGATGCTTTTATATCAATCAAAAAGGCCATCAAGGAGGCCCCTGTCCTTAAGTCTCCAGACTTTCCAAAACCATTTCAAATATTTTCATTTGCTTCGTTTCATACTATAGTTGCAGTTATGTTACAAAAAAAATGAGGAAGGTCATGAATAGCTTGTGACTTTTTTCAGTAAGTCATTGCAGGGGTCAGAATTGAAGTATGATATAATGGAAAAACAAGCATTTGCATTAGTAAAAGCCACAAAAGCTTTCAGGCCATATCTTGTTGGAGCTAAGGTGATTTCTTACGTCCCTCATGCAACTATAAAGGATATTTTGACATAGTCTGAGGTAACAGGAAAGAGATGCAGGTGGATTAATAAAATCTAGGAGTTTGATATGGAAATACAAATCACTAAATTGGTGAGAGGTTAGGGTTTGGCCAGGCTAATGGCAGAAGCAAATATCAAAGCAAATCAGATTTGTAATATAGAAGAGGAAGAGAATGCAATTGCAAGTATTGAGCATACTCCTTGGTATGCAAATATCATGCATTACCTCAGACACATGAAATGTCCAGAAGGATTGAGTGATAGTTAGAAAATAACTTTAAAGCTGCAAGCATCCAAGTATGTATTTATGGAAGGTGATTTGTTTTGGAAAAATAGGGATGGAATATTGTTGTTATGTCTGGATGAATCACAAGCTAAGCATGTCTTACGAGAAATGTATGAAGGGGTCTGTGGAGGCCATTATTCTGCAAAGACAACTGCACATAAAATTCTTAGGGCAGGTTACTACTGGCCAAATTTTTTTAATGACTCCTTTTCACATGTAAGAAAATGTGAGGCCTGCCAGAAATTCTATGGGAAAATGAAGTATCAGGGAGCTTTACCACTTAGGCCATTGTAGGTTGAAGCCCTTTTTCATTAGTGGGGCATTGATTTCATTGGGGAGATACAAGAGAAATCGAGTGGAGGACATAAGTGGATACTGGTAGCTACTAACTATTTTACCAAATGGGTAGAAGCAGTCCCAACCAAGCAAGCTACAAGTAAAGTTGTGACAAATTTTCTAAAGGATAACATCATTACCAGATTTGGTACACCACTAAGGCTGATTACAGATAACGGGATGTGTTTCAGATATGATGAATTCAAAATTTTTTGTAGTACGTATGTCATTACCATTTCTTATGCAGCTCCATACTATCCACAAGCTAATGGTCAAGTAGAGTCCAACAATAAAAGTCTTCTTAAGATCATAAGGAGGATGCTAGGGTAGAACAAGAAAGCTTGGGATTCAAAACTGAAATTGGCTATCTAGGCTGAAAGGATCACTGTAAAAAAGGAAATTGGAAAATCCCCATTTGAATTGGTGTATGGAACACAAGCTAGGATGCCTCTACATAATTTGTTACCAGTCTACAAGTTTATCCTTCAAGAAGATTTGGAGATCTCATAACCTATGGAAGAGAGAATAGAGCAGCTGGCTGAACTTGATGAGATAAGGAGAGTAGCTCAAAACTAGAACATAAAGTTGCAGGCATAGATGAAGTATTTATTTGATAAAAAGGGAAACGATAGAAAATTTGAGGAGAATGATTTGGTACTAATGTGGAATGCAAGACGTTAGGAGAAAGGAAAGTACGAAAAGTTTGAAGCCTTGTGGTTGGGACCTTTTGTGGTTATTGGTAAGAAAGGTAAAGATTCATATTATCTACAAAACATGGTTGGTGAAGAGCAGGAGTGTCCTGTACATGGGCAGTATTTGAAACATTTTTTCTCTTGAGCAGATACAGAGGATTAAGGGTTGCATATGCATGGACAACTCTTGACAATCCTTTCAAAAATTCTCTTCCATGCATCGTAGTCTAGGAAATAAAAGGAATAGGAGTTGCCAGTACATGGACAATCCTAATATTCCTTCTTTTAAAATAAGTCTTTCCATTTACAGTAGTATAGGGTCATATTCATTTCCATCTCCATTTATTCCATCTTGCTCATTGATCCATCACCTTGAGTTTGGTCTGCTCACCCAAAAATCTGGATCCTTGCAATGATCTCACAATCATTCATCCCTAGACGGAGCCACTGTTAGAACTGTAAAATCTTGAAACTTTTACAGTTTGTTTATACCCATGAGTTTCCAAATTAGTCCTTACCACATGCACAAAATCCTCTTTTCATAATATTTGGCCCATACTTTGTCATGTGGTCCTATAGAATCCATCTAAACTTGAATATTTCATTGTATAATTCATATCGACATGACACAAATCATTGTCTTGGCGACAGAGAGATCCTATCGGCAAGAAAGTCATCTTTGGAATAGTTCATAGCGAACTCATGTATGTTTTACCGATCGGTGCACTAGGAGACATATCGGCCAGACAAAGGGTTATCGGGATGAACTCTTACCGCATGCATAAGGTCTTGCCGATAAAACATAAAGGGGATTCTATCAATAATTATTGAGGTTAAATTAGGTAGTCTGGCCAACCCATATGTCTCGCCGAATGTTATTTTATCGGCGAGAAAGTAAATCTGTCTCAACGACCAAAAAATATACCAAAGGACATATCTCGGTGAGACACAAAGTAATCTATGCAACATCTCCTTGACTCCAAATGTCACATCGAATTACATAAGATGAAAGGATAACTGACGATGAGACTTCGAATGTCGATTAGACGGCGGGAAATTATAGCGATATACAGTTTGTGATAGTTGGTAAGACTTTGAGGTGTCAGGGAGACTACAAGATGTTTTGACGAAAGGTTTAATGAACATTGCAGAAAGTTATCGCACAAGATTTGAAAATGTCTCACTGAAAATACTATTGATGTGATAGTGTGAATTTCAAAAAGGGACTTGCTTCATTCGTGTTTTAGCTAACACATTAATGGCGCGATGGAGCACGATAAGGATAATTCAATTGGAAACATTAGTGTGGAGTTTATAGCGGAAGAATTAGAAAGGCGAATGAAAAACCAGGGCATTCTTCAGACCAAAGGTTTCGAGCGAAAGATAGTAAGTTCTTATGCCTTAATTCCCCTAATTTTAACTTTTGTAATTTCTAGGAAATGGAGTCCCCCAGCTTAGGAAAATAAAAAAGTAGAAAACATGGTGAAAGCAGCCAACCAAAAGGAAAGAAACAAAAAACCGAGATAGAACATGAGGCCACTAAGCGAAGATTGAATCAAGACCTCATTGACCAATTAGCTGGCTCTGGACCTAAAACCAGAAGATCTGCACAACTTAGGGGAGAAATAGATAAGCTGGATGATAAATGTAAATTCATAGGAGATGTTTGGAATCCAATAAGAGGGGATGAATTGTTTAATTTTCACTATTATCGAAGAAACCGTTTTGAACCAGTATGCAACCCATGGAAGCTTAATTTGGGAAGGCTGGTGTGCCCTAATGTATTTGTTAATGTAGAATTGGTAAAATTTTTAGCTGATCATTATAACCCAAAACTCAAAGCTATATGTGACCCATCCGAGAAGCCACAAATACATTTATCAGAAGAAGCAATAGGGGAGGTTTTCAATTTGGAAGGGATTTGCAATGAAAAGATCATGTGTGAAGAATTTGAAATGGAGTTCGGGAGAATGGACACAATCTATAAGGGTTGGAGGTTACCAATTCACAGGATTAGACAAGGTGGCAAACTAGTTCCTTTACAAGATAGTGATGGACCTCCTTTTCATGTTGAATTGTTTGAACCTTATATGAAATATACTTATTTCTCAGTGGGCCAGGTATTGGGAATGGATGTCCCCGAGTATATGTCAATTGTGCCCATGATAATTTTTGCAGATATCCAGTACCACAACTCTAGGCCATTCGACTATGCCTCATATATTTTTAAGGGGCTTGATTCTGGATTGATGGAAATAAAGGGTGGAGCTTCGATTTCTCATCTCAGGAATTATTCATTGTTGATGCATATAGTGTTATATTTTGGACAAGAGTTGGGACTATGGCCTCCAGAGATGAGGATTTCTCAACTTAATAAAGAAGGTGTAGCATTACCTGTTCAATTATGGACTGCTGTCTGGGACAGTAGGTTTGCCAATTCTAGTTTTGTTCATTTTGAGGAGTATTTTGTGAAAAAATTATACAAATTATACAATCATCCATGTGATTATTCTTTATCTGAAGAGATAAAGAGGTTTCTTCGGCCAAACGATTTTAATGGACCAATCAGTCATAATTGGGGAGATTGGTATTGCTTGGAGGGTGCCACAATGATTAGAGTTTATGGGTTTGAAGATGCCCCATTTATTTTGCCAAAAACAGTCCCGAACAGAATTGCATATTTGGAAATTGTCAGGCAGATGGATTATTCTAGTGTTATGAATTTTAGCTCCTTTGGGAAGCAGAATTTCATGCCTAGTACATTATGCTTTGGTGATTTTACTATGTTAACCAAAGAAGGATACAATTTGATCCTTGATAAACTACTATAGTACAATATGAAGAGAGGACCACCCAGAAGAAATTTTGACCCAGAAGGATATATTAATTCTACTAAAATAAGGATAAAATTTTGAGGGTATCAACATGTGCCCTATAACTTTGATGATATGATCCATAATTAGGATGAGGAAGAAGCAGAGATGGTGGTCGAGAGGTATAATCAAGGGTTGCAGGATGTAGAGTTGTTGTCTTCTGGGGAGGAGGCATCTGAGGATAATATACCACAAGGCCAACCAAGTAAAATGTCTAGACTAAGAACTCATCATTACACTTGCCCTGCCAGAGAATTAAGTGCTGAAGAAAATGAAGAGGCAGATGCAAGGCATGTAGAATACAAATCATTTGTATCAGATAATGAATTTGTAAATTCCCCAGAGTTTAAAGCATTTTTGTATAAACAAAAGGGGAAAGAAAAAAGGGAAAAGGTTGATAATACCACTGCAGGTAATGGAGAGCAATTGCTGAACGATTTAAAGATGTGTGTGGACAAAGAGATGGAAAATATGACCCCTAAAAAGGGGAGGAAAATGTTAGAAACTACTAGTGTTATGATTTTTCCTGGTTTGGATCTCAATTCTGCACTGGTCTTTGATAGTTTCTTAAAAGATAGTAATGCTACACATAAGCCCAGCCCAGAAAAGGTGACGAAAGTATATGCAGGCTCAAGGTACAATCTAGATGAAGGATCATTGATGATTTGGGCTTTATATCCACCTCACAGAAAATTAGTTGTTATTGACACTGAGAAGGGTTTTGAGCATGTGATGAATCTGAAAATTGGGGAAGCTGATCCTGTGGCAACAACAGAGATTGGAATTAATGTTGCAAAATGAAACAAAGCATAAATTTAGATGCTAATCAAGGAAAGAGAAATGTACAAAGAAAATAATGAAAGGATGTTGAGGGAAAATGACCATTTAAAAGATTTGTTAGGTGTTACAATAAAATGAACCAAGCTGCTTACCCATGGTGAAAGTTCACAAAAAAAAGATCATTGGGAAGGATCAAGTGCTTATTCTCAAGGAAAATATGATGCACTTGTGGTGGTGATAAAGAAAAGACAGGCCAGTTTAACAACTTGGTTAAATAAGCTTTGGGGAAAACATTCACACAACTTTGTTGCATTAAAAGAACATGAAAGGATGAATGGAAGGATTTTGGAGAAATTGCAAGAAGTAAACCAGAGGGATGTTTCTAACAGTGTAGCAATTGAAGTTGCTAATCATTTTGTGAAAAGGCACCAAGACTTCTCTGAAGAATTGCAATAGGATGCACAGGGACTGGTAAATGCCACCAAGAAGGAATTGATAGCATTCTTCGACGAGAAAGGAGAATTAAAAGAAGTGACTAGATGGAGAAATGAATGTGAGTCAATATTGCAGGAAATATTGAGGACAACTACCGCGGAAGATAAAACATCAAATGAGGCGTGTGAGCAAAATGAGATGATGGTAAGAATGGAGATTTCAATTCGAAACACAGTAGGAGATGCATATACACATGAACGCCGATATTACTTGGATCACCTATCTAAAGTTCATTTATGGCTTAACAGAGCCTAATTATCTTTTAATCTATTTGTTACTTAAACATATAACATTTCGAAAAGGACGCGTCCTTTTGAGTATTTGATGTATAAATATTTGTTCTGATAGCGGAGCAAGGAGATAGATATAGAGGATTGAATAGAAGAAAATACAGTTAATTACAATGTTTTATAAATATGAGACTCTGATGCATGTTTAAATATGATATCAATGAAAGTCTTTTGATGTGGTGACATTACTTCGGGTTCCTAGGAGATTTAGCTGAAGCCCAAAAGATAGCATTAACAATTGAAAACAATAGGAAAGCTATTGGGATAATCAGTAAAAGAGACAACCTTAGGGTTTCTCAACAAGCCAATAATTATCAATACAAATAGGATAACACATACAGAAATGAGAGGCCTAGGTTACATGACATGCCCTATAATACAAATTGGAAGGATGGAAAACCTGTAATAGATAGGCTTAGAAACAAAGAAATTCTTGATCCATTAGGGAAGAAGGGAACATATATGGTTAATAACAATTATTTTTGTGAAATTTGTGATAAGCCTCATTCCCCATATTATTGTGTTGTAGCCCAAAGAATGCAAGAAGAAGGAGTGCTAATGGGTAACAATGGAGAAGATCACACAGTGTATTTGACTTCAAATATTTTTCACTGTGTTGAGGAGAAGTACTCATCTTCAGAGGATGAAGGTTACGATGTTTCAAATCAAAGGTACAATGTACACATGGCTGAACAATAGGTTCTTTCTGACTTTGAAGAAGATTATATAGAACCACATTCTATTGAGGTGCCTACTCAGTGCAATATGAGGAAACTCACCGAAAAGGAGATAGATATAGAGGATTGAATAAAAGAAAATACAGTTAATTACAATGTTTTATAAATATGAGACTTTGATGCATGTTTAAATATGATATCAATGAAAGTCTTTTGATGTGGTGACGCATTTCTGGTATCAGTTGTCTGTTGTGTTCATTGAAAGTATTACTGAAGTTGTCTCCAAGGTTGGTGCTTTTTGGTTATTTAAATTGATATAAAAAGTTTATATTCAATTTATCAGTGCACATTTGTTGTATCTGTGTGGTTGATTAATTGGTTCTTTCAAGGAAAGATTAAATCCTTTTAATTGATCATAGTAACCAGGGAAGTTCATCTGGATCATTAAGAAGAACTTGGTAGTCATAGTCTTGTAGGTTTATACAAGTTATAAACTAAAATATATGCCAAACAATTTGAATGTTTACCAGAAAGAATTTACTCATTTAGATTTCATCTGACTCCACATACCCAATAAGGCACTAGTCTCTGCATTTTCAACATTTAGTTTCATTCTTTTTTTACATCTGTTAACTGAACATATTAGGTTTTAGTTTTAATACTGCTATACAATTTATACCAAATCAAGTTTTATTTGTCCATTCCTATCTGCCATTGTGGACAAAAAACTTCAAAAGAGATAAGTGCAACCTTAAGTCTGCTTCATTCATATAGGTACAACCGCCTAGGTCTATCAACACCTTAAGAGAAGAAGGTCTAAACTATTTGGCCTTGTCTATTACCCTGAAACGTACCAAGAGATTGGCAACCTCTTGAGGCATCTCGCCTACGTTTTAGAGAGATTAACCATTGCTGCAGTTGAAGAAGCAAAGAGCAAGTACTGGTTAAGAAATAAGATAGTAAATGAAAAGGAATGTGTCCCTAGGGGAATATTTGTGAAGGATCAAAAGGTGACACAAGGAATTTCAAAGAAAATAGAAAATAAACAACATGATAAAAATGAACAAAAGCTTTTCCAAAAGGAGGAAGTTAAAGAGTTACACAAAGAAATGCAAAAGACTGATCAATCAAGTAAAAGAGAAAAGGAAGAGAACAAAGGAGAAACATCAGAATAAAAGAAAATGATTAAGGTGGAGGGTTCCTCTTTTGACTTCACTCAAGCTTTATCACAGGTAAAAATGTCTATTCCACTACTTGAGATGATGAAAATTAAGGAATATAGAGACAGTGTTGTTCAATTAATAACAAATGGAAATGAAAAACATATAAATTCTGAAAGTAAGATGGCCACTAAAACAATTAATAAGCAAGAGAAAGTAAATATCCCAGAAGTTTTCCTTAATAATGCATTATTAAATCCCCCACAAGTTGATCCTTTTTTCACTACATTACTCATAAATAACAAATTGTTGAGGAATTGCATGATAGACTCTGGCGTTGCCATAAATATTATGCCAGTAGGAGTTATGAAATAGCTTGGCATGTGGGTGGATACTAATGGAGGGAAGTGCTATGCCATGGATAATAGACCTGTTCCTGTGGTGGGTATTATGAAAGATGTTGAAGTCAAACTAGCTGCTTATCCTCAGGTGGCCTATAATATAGATATAATAGTAATTGACATCCCTCCTCAGTTTGGGATGCTTTTATCAAGGCCGTGGACAACAGTGGTTGGAGGAAATGTCCAATTTGATTTGTCTTATGCAACAATTCCAGTGAATGGCCAGGAAGTTAAATTATACAGGGAGCCAAGGATGAACCAAGTTGTTGATTGTGTACCTCAAGATAAAATCAATTGTTTTTGTGATGTGGATCTTGGCAATTTTAAGATAGAACCAGCCTAGCCGGAGTTGGTCAATACTGATCCAATTGAAAAACATGTTGCACAAGACTGCAATGGTGTGTGGAAAATGTACTTTGATGGTGCATGTAGCCAAGAAGGTAATGGGGCAGGAATAGTATTTGTTTCACCTGAAGGAGTTACATTTAAGTACTCATTTTTGCTAGCATTTGAATGTACAAACAATGTAGTAGAATATGAAGCTTTGTTAACAGGTTTAAACATGGCTGTAAAACATAAAATCAAGTTGTTAGCTATTCTTGGGGATTCTGAGTTAGTTGTTTCACAAGTTAGATCAAAATATGCAGCAAAACATAAGAGACTAAAGCAATATAGGAATGATGTATGGGATACAGTCGAGTTATTTGATGCTTTCTCAATTGAGTGGATTGATAGGTCGTAGAACATAATGGCAGATTTTTTTAGCAAATGTAGCGCTAAAAAGGGATGATATTACACTGGCTGGAGTATCACAGTTCGAGTTCAAAACAAGGCCCTTGTGCTCGAGAATAGCGTATAGCTGGTGGTTTTAATGATGATACTAACCTTTTGAAATTTCTTCACTGTATTGATCAATATGAAGCTGAAGAAATTTATTTCAATGCCTTTGTTGAGGAAGTGGATGGGAAGTAGACAATATTTGGGAAGGAGATCTTACAACTTAAAACAAATAAGCTTCCTAAAGGGTTAGTGGCATTGGAGAGGGTGTATGATGGAAGTGATCGATCCCTCATGAAGCAAACACTAGTCAAGAGGGAGGAGATTGAAGAGATCAACTTGGGGACTAAGATGGCACCAAGAAAGGTGTACATAAGGAAGAAAATCAGCCCAACAATCAGAAGAATGTTGATAGCATTACTGAGAAAATATAAACATGTGTTTGCATGGTCTTATGAAGATCTAAAA